>JBBYHL010252663.1:0-75844 GCA_038381835.1 Adansonia madagascariensis
ATATTAAAATAAAATTTATTATTAAAGTTTTTGATTTATAAAAAATTATTTAATTATAATTTTTTCATATTTATTTTAGTATTAAATTCGGGTTTGGGTTCAGGTCGGGCTTGGGTTTAGGTTTTTTTGGGTTCGGGCCATTCGGGCTTGACTTTTTTCGAGTTCGAGCCATTAATTTTTTGGTCAATTCAGGTTCGGTTCGGGTTCAGGCTTGAGTTTTTTCGGACGAATTTTTGGGTTCAGGTTTATTTTGCCACCTCTAGTTAGGTGCAGTACCCTAAGCTATCATGTGGTACATGGCCACAACCCTATAATACCTTTGCTTTTTACACTTTTTGTCTTCATATTCATATGGCTATATATGCTAATTTTAGCTCTGCTGAAAGGGGATTCTCTACACACATTCTTAGTGGAAAACACTCATTTCATATATTCTCTCAAATTCCTCAACTACTAAAAGACCAAAAACCCTCTTTCGTTCCCCTAGCTCCTTTAAACCACCATTAAAACCTTTTCCAAAACCCTCCATTCCACTTATCCTTCCTCTCAAAACTCTCATCCATTAATATGATAAATAAAAAGATCTTTTTTTCATCACTTTCTTGCTAATCAACAACAAAAAGAGGAAGAAAGTAACTATAGCTATTTCTCAAAATAAAGGTCAAAACTTGAGGCTTTTTGGTATACTTTCCTCCTTACTCTATTTATTTTCTTATTTTTAGCATTAACATCATCTTAATGACCCTTTTCATGTTACTGTGATGATTTTAGGATTCTCGTACATTATTATGGCCTTAATTGTGATAGTCTTAGGCTTTAGATGATCCTTTGATGCTTTAATGCCAAACATGCCATGTTTTATTTTCATCATCACAACAATCCCCGTTCATGCATTTCTTGTCATGTTGCATGCACCTTTACATGTTTAAGTTGCACTTGAATGTTAACCCTAACATGTTTTAAGCATATTCATGCATTTTCTTGCATTTTGGTAGGTTTCATGGAACAAAAATGCCATCTTGAAAATTATAGCATGTTTTTCCTTGTTTAAACATGTTCATATCATTTTTCATAGCATGATTCTTGATGTCATTTATGAAGCTAATATGTTTCTTGATGTCATCTATGAAGTTAATATGTCTATGTATCTTTCTTATTCATTTCTTTGCATTTTTACCATCTTTTCCTTACTGAAATGTCATCTATGTTCATCTTCATGTATGTCATATTTTGTTCTTAACATGCTCATCAAAATGTTTGCTTGTTGATTGCAAGATTTTAACTTTTAAAAAAACCCCCAAGCTAAATTTATGTTACCTCCAATAAATAGAGAATAACATGGATTCAATATTTTCACAAAATTGGTCCTCAAATCATGAGGATAAATCAAGCTTTCTATGTTTGGATTCATGGTCAAATGAAGTTAAAAGTTTCACAAAATAAAATACCCTTTTATTTGTTTTAAAATGTTTAGGCTTTGATCTAGAACTTAATGTCCTTGTTGGTGACATGGTCAATAGGATGTTTCATTATCCTAAACTACTCTTAAGATTGTATAAATGAGCTTGTGAAGCTCATGTCACCCATTTTTTTCTGTCACAGAGGTTCAGACGTCCTTGGTTGGAGTTTAATCCTAAGAAACCCAAAAATACTAAAAAACTCCCTTATTTTTGCTTAGCATCATTATGCTCACTACTTAAAAAACATTTTCAAGCCTAAACATTTTTTTTTTGGAATTTTCTAAATTTTTTCTTGAAAGAGCATTGAATTAAATTTCCAATGATGTCTCATTTGCACTGGACCATTTCGAATGATGGAGTTATGATTTTTCAAATCTTTGTTATCTGGAGCCCTTGGAATTAGCGATTTGTATTCTATTTGGATCATTTTGATCTATCAAATGAATATTATGAATTTTTAAAGTATTTTTGCCAAAAATTTCATGAAATTTCCTTTCTATTAAGGTATCGTTCATGATTTAATGATCCTTAATGAGTCTATGGTAATTTTTCAAAATTCACTATACCTTTTTCTTTGCACATGCAGCTGGTGCTAAAACCAACCTAAATTCAAAAATTAATTCTACCTAGAAAATACTAGGATTTTTGGAAATTTTTATGCTAATCTTTTTTGAGTTAACTTTCCAACGAAACTCATTTATCCTTCAAAGCCTTGGAATGAACCCTAAATAAATTCAGAAAGGGAGATAGCCTGATGTTGTCCCTTATTTTTGGAGTTAAAATTAATTTAATTTCTTAAACCACCTTTATCAAAACTTTTGAACATCTCAAAGAGCATCCGATTGACTCCATATGGAGTCACGCACTATAGCACTAGCCCCTTAGGCTTTAGTCAAGGCCAGAACAAAAATTTAAATTTTACTCAAATTCTCGGTTTTGGTCTTCAAACCTTTTCACTAAAATGTCTTTTTTCTCAGTAGATGTAAAAATCTTCATCATTGGGGATACTCTAACCCTTCCTTCCAAAGGGATACTCCAATCCCTCTTTTTATTCAAAATTAGAATTTTCTCTTTCTTAGTGCCTCGAAGGCTTTTAATCAGAACACAATTTCAAACATGTCTAAAATCTTCACTATTGAGGATGCTTCAACCTTATCTTCCAAGGGGATATTTCAACTCCGCTTTTCACCAAGAATCTAAATTTTCTCTCTCTCGGGTTTCAATGAACATTTTAATCATAACCATCTTTCGCACATACCAAAAATCTTCATTGTTGGGGATACTCCAACCCCAACTTCTAAAGGAGATCCTTCAATCCCGTTTTTCAAATTTCACTCAAAATTTGAATTCTCTCTCGAGCATCCTGAGCTTTTTAATCAACTTCTTTTCTTACAACTTAAGTGACCATTGAGTCCAAATACATCTCAAAATTGTTCTCATAGTTATTCTTCAATAATCAAAGACAATTATGAGATATATTTTGCTTGTCCCCTATTTTTTATGCTTTTGTGTGTTTATTTCTACGCTATTTTAGTTGACTCCCGAGCTCAACCAATAAATCTTTGAACCTCATAGACTGCAAAATTAATATTTCAAGTTTCACAATTTAAAATATCATTTTTAATAGGCATCCGATCATGCCCAGCCTGAAATGATCGGTGGTGGCTCCAAATCTTCAGCCACTTCATAATGGCCATCCAAGACTGGTTGGACAAGTGATTTATTCAACGGCCATTCCCTTTTCTATCATCATATCATGAATAATTCAAATCTTGATCAAGGGATAGTCCAAAGGCAATTCCTGACCACTCCTTTTAAGTTTTGTGCGTCACCATCCGAGCAATTTGAGCGGGTGTTGTGCCCGAGTAAGTGGCACATTGTAATAACTTGGTGACTCCACTGGGGACAAAACTTAGAGAGTTAGGCCTATGACCAGTCATGTCTTACTCAATTCTTGGTTTCTCAATTTCTGTCATTATTTAGCAATAATTCTTTTTTATCTTTATCTACTAAACTTTTTATCTTTTGTGGTTTTTATCTTATAATTGTCAGGGACTACTCTATTCCTGAATAGATATCGATTTGAATAAATATGGTAATAAAAGGTAAAGAAAAGGTTTAATTGTTTTCTCGACACACACTGTGTATATGCATTTGCATTAGATTCCCACCAAACTCCATAGTAAGGTTAACGTCCCAATAATTAGGTAAAAGTGAGCTATCCACCCTCCTGAATACCATAGGCATAGGCATAGCAATACCTTCTGGGGTGTAAAGTACCTATGTCTCCCGTGAATAATCTTTTGCATTGCATAAGGAAATACATCCACCGAATTAAACCCGTTTTGACATATCTGCGATGGGCGGAGGCACTTATGTTATCCTGACCAGACAAAAGAGCAATTCATATACTGATTTCGGCATCAACTCAAACCTATATAGTGAACCTTATGAACCAAACCATGTCAAATCATACAGAATGCCACTAGAATAATCGAAAGAATAAGATCACTCAGGAAAAATACTTTTTGCCTTTTACTCTTTATGCCTTTATTTTACATGGGCGACGGTGAACGTACATCATCAATCGTATTTTTTTATTTTGCCCTTTTAATAGATCACTAGGGCATGTCATTACTCTATTCGACAAATGGTTAATGCTCATTTTTCCTTTGGGTGAAACAAACAAGTGTTATCACCCATGATCCTTTTTAAGGCCCTCATGCTACCTTTAAACCAATAAAGTTAACCCGTTCAAGCCATTATACTGTTTGATTGATGGCTTAACACATGTTTGCCAACAAGTGACAATAGATGTACATTATTACCTAATTGGTCAATTACGCCCAAGGTGTTTTGTATCACCTCATCAAGAGCAAACTTAATCTCATTGAGCTATTATGCTATTTGATCGATGGCTAACAATTGTTGCACTTCTGTAGATGATGGCATGTAAAGGTTGTCATATAAAATTCCCCTTAAGGCTCGATGTTGCCTTTAAGGGAATGGACTTTAATTTAGTTAAGCTGTCATGCTATTTGATTGATGGCTTGACACCGACCACCCGTAGGTAGTGACAAACAAATATAATCAATTGGGTCACTAATTTTAAACCAAAAAAATGCTACCTCATTATAAGGTGTCAACTCAAGCATATTGTTTTGTTGTCCTTGTCATTTTGTACTACGAAAGAAGAATAATTCTTTCTTTGATACTCTAGGGTCACCCCAAGGCATCATAACACCTATTAATAGGGCAATTTCTATGATTTATTTTTGTTGCTTTCCTTCTTTTATTCTTCCTTAGTCCTTCATTACTTTATTGTTCCTCGTGTTCATGTCTTATCCATTATTTCTTGCACCAAACATATGGAGATAATTGATCCTGGGTAATGGTGAACGAATGCCATAATGCCCAAAGGATTTTTACCCCATCATCATATTTCTTTGATAATATCCGAGGACTAATTCATCCATTCATATGGATTTCTTCCCCTCTAAAACCATACTACAATAGTCAGTACACTAGAGACGTGTCATGGTGCATTTCGTGTGTTCCATGCTCACTCTTGATGCTCTTTGCAATCTTAAAGATAGATTTCCATGACAACTTTCTCATGTTCATGTCATTTTCTCACACCTTACATTAACACCCTCATTGCATTCACTTACATGTACTCATGCATGCATCCTTCCATGATGTTTTGCATAACATGTATACCATATTAGGTCTCATATGTCATATCTTTCATCTTTATTCATCATTCCTCAGTTTGTTCATGCATTGATCATTCATAACACTAAACCCATCTATTGCTTTGCATCGAAAGGGGTGTAACATAGGAAATCAATTAGAACCAGAGTCAGTACTTTGAAAAACATCCAAGAAAAATTGGGGTATGATGTTTGAAAATTGAGAAAGCAGTTCATAAACTGGTAAAAGCAGTTAGGGACTTTCTTGAAGCTGAAAGGGTTCCAAAAAAAAGTTGTCATGATCTGTAATTGGCCAAATGGGTCAGAGTGTGGCAAATCCATTGGAAATGCGTGTTAACGCCTTAAAGGAATTGTCAGAGAGGTCAGGCAAGATGTTCAGGAAATAAAGAAGCAGTTCTTAGAACTAACAGGGATGATCTTAAAGCTTAATTAGCTGAAGACAATTTGCTCCTGGGAGTCACTCCTTCTCTCACTCGTGTCAAAAATAGAGACATAAGTAGTCGAACCTAGTATAACCTATATAAAGCCTTTTCATTTTCTCTCTAGCCGATATTTGAAACCCACCGTCATTGCCCCTATCATTACAGATTGACCTACTTTTTAACCCAGGATGCCTTCCCATCACTTTCCAACCATCCTTTAACTCTGATGTTGAGAAATCTATCAATGAAAAAAGAAAAATGAATGCGATTAGAAATGATAATCCCATATGCCTCAAGTTAAATGGTTCACCTAGTTTGAAGTACTATCCTATCAAATCCATATGTAAGCTTTTACCCACCCGTATCTCTTCCAATGCACAATCCAATGCCGCTGACCCTAATTGGACCTACCAATTAGCCACAAGGATTAGAGAGTGCTCAGAAAAGATAGTGGGGTAGTTGAGATAAAACCCCTATAAAATTGATGCCAATATCATACATAGAATTACTTCCTTGACTTATCCAGAAGGTCATAAACCTCTAAACCTTTAAACCTCTGAGGCCACCTTACTCGAAAAGTCATGAAACCATTAAATGTGGATACCACATAGGATGCACAAGCCATTACATAGAAGAATACAAGGCTCTAAAGAGAAAAGTGTAGTAGTTGATTGAAGCGGGATAATTAGATATTAACCAACAGTGAGAGTGAAATGGGATGTGTGAACCTAGGGCAATAAGGGCATTTTTCGTTTGAAAAGCTTTTGCCTTTGAATTGTCATTTTCATGAACTTAACATGTTTTGAAATTGAATCGTATGTTCAATGAAAGCATGATCTTAGAACGTCTCAAGAATATTGATGATTGCTTGTATTCTTCATCTTTTTTTTTTGAGCTTTTTCATGCATAAAGTTGACTAATCGAAAGACCAAGACTTTAGGGAATTAGTTTAAGTGCCACAAGCCATACCCATATAGCCAAACTAGAACCACCAAACAGGTTAGGAGTGATAAGGATCAACCTTTCAAAGTTTATAAATTCCTCTAGGAGCTAAACAAATGTGACATCTTTTAAGAATCCTAATGGTAGTAATTCGACATGTGCTAAGATTGTGTTAAAAGCATCCACCTTTTCTTTAACAAACCAAACTTAAGCTACCATGCCATACCCTAAAAGCTTCCTAAATTATAATCTTGGGGTAACGCTGTAAAATTACCTCGTGTTCCCATCACCAGTTCTTTGTCCCTGGTTTTCCACTTTCATTTTGATACCTCTAAACCATTTACAAAAGCCTTTCTCAAGACATGTCTAGTATCTCCACCATGATCTCTAGGTCCCTTGGTCTCCCCTATTATTTTGATACCTCCAAACTATTTTGCCAAAAGCCTTTCTTGAGGCATGTCTTCTGTCCCCACCATGACCTCTAGCTCCTAGTTCTCCCCTCTTATTTTGATACCTTCGAACCATTTACCAAAAGCTTTTCTTAAGGCATGTCTTGTGTCTCCACCGTAACCTTTTAGCCCCTTGTTCTTCCTTTTCATTTTGATACCTCCAAACCATTTACCAAGAGCCTTTTTCGAGTCATGTCTTGTGTCCCTACAATAACCTCAAGGCCGTTAGTTCTTCTCTTTCATTTTGATACCTCTAAACCATTTGTCAAGATCTTTTCTCAAAGTATGTCTTAAGTCACACCACAACCCCTATCTCTAGTTTTTTTTTATCACTTTGATATCTTAAAACGTGAATCCTTCATTAATACAAACCTTGAGGATTGAATATGGAATGTTTTTTACCACCTAAACCTTAGCATTATATGGTTACCATTAGTGGTAAACCAAACATAAGGCATGCCTAAGCATGTGGAGTGAAAAAGAGAATGAAGACATGTTTTTGAAAGATAAGGAAAGATAGCAATTGAATGTAACATCATGTGATTAACAGGTTCAAAATGTCTACAAAGGAACTTTCTCTTGGAAATGACTTTTCAGTTGACATAGTTATGTTTGAGATGAAAAATAACCATTTTTCATCATCCTTTCATGAGTTAGAAAATTGCTCCCTTTGAGCCCAATGAATTCTTTCTTTTAAAAGAAACCCTAATCGAGGATCATCCCTACATTGGGGGGCATGAAAAACCTTTTTAGGAAAATAAGGTAGATATCCACTCTACAATTATGAAAATGCTCAAGATTAATTTAGCAAACATGAACTATCGAGTTTTCAAAATCCAAGATTCCCTTCAAGAAAAGCGAAAAAAGTAAGCAAAAGCACAAAAAAAAATAGAAAGCAAAAGCAAAATCAAGAAAAAAAGGGAACAAAAGATTAGGAAACAAGGACATCCCAAAAATAAAAGAGACAAATGCCCTTATGAAAAAAATGATCTTTAATCCAATCACCCCTAGACACTAAATTTGGGCTTTTATATCTTTTCTTTCAAGATCATGAACTTTTTACCTGCATTACGGTCCTCTAAAAATCCATTTCGATTTAGTATGGCCATGTGAACTGATGAACCATTCTTCGCAAAACTATTTTTTGACAAATTTTGAACCTTCTTAAGAAGCATGATGAAGCAATCAATTGAAAAAAAAAGATAAAAAATGGATCAATTGAAGCTTTAGGTGAAAACCTAAAACAAGCACTTTGGAGCAAAATAAAGAATTTTCGATGCCGCTACACTTAAAAATCCTTAAACACCTTAAATTGGTATCCTTAAAAAGACCAACTTTTTGAACTAAATCTTCACCTTTCCATATGAATCTTACAACCCTGAACCCGTCATTGCCAATCCTCATGCTGCTTGAAGTATCAATTGTAAGAGGCTTAAAAGAATCCCAAATTTGTTTAGTTTTCAAGGAATATATATTCTATACAGATTGGTCCATTCATGAGCCTAGAAGAACAAGGAATCCATTTTACCATCCCTGAAACTTTTTGAACTAATCAACACTTTTTAGTCCCTTCAACCTAACTAAAATGCCAAATTGCCATCTTCTAACCATAGATTATTAGACTTCAAGAGACTTCAGTATGATGCTAACTTGGAAGTTTTCATCAAATGCAAAAAAGAGACAAAGGCTTTTCTAATCATAAGGTAAAGTTGGATTAATGCCTTTTAACTTAACAAGAAAAACCATGAAGAAAGGTTAAACCATATTCTAAAAAGAGCCGGTCTCTATGAACATGTCATCATTCAAGAAAATAACATCATTTGCAAAGGCATTCAAGCATTATTCATCAATATACACTTTACCTCAAGTGTAGTTACATCATTGCCAACTTTAGCATTTGCCTTACTTTTCATTATTTAGATAAAGGCTAGACTGGGTGTGCAAACATAAGCATCTGCACTCATGCACATTTTCACTCAAGTGGATCCACATGGTATGCATTCATCTGTATCCTTTTGCATTCATGCTCAAGGACCCTCGCGATTATATGCATCCATGTTCATGAGCATTGGTACTCACGTGCATTCTCACTCAGCTACAATTGCATTCACATGCATTCTCATTCACCTACAATCGCATTCACGTGCATTCTCACTCACTTATAATCGCACTATGAGTACACCCATTCATCGTATTCACACTTATCTGCATCCATATTCATTTGCACTCATGTTCATTCTTCGCGTTATCCATTCGTACTTATGGGTAGTTATACTCAAACTTAAACTTCTCATGTACAAACATGTTTGCCTACATTTACACTCACATGAATTCTTACTCACAAGTATTCATTTGCACTCCTAGGCATTTTTTTTCATATCCATTTATACTCACTGACATTAGCACTCATGTGTATTCTCGTTCACAAGCATCAGCACTCATATGAACTCTCACTCATAAGCATTTATTTGCACTATGATCTATTCTCTTTCATATCCATTTATACCTACGAGCATCAGCACTCATATGCATTCTTATACATGAGCACAACACACATATTCCTATTCATTTCTACTCGAACTCACATGCATTCTTGTCAAAACACATTCGCCTCACATACACCTGCGTTCTTTCACATCTGTATTCATAAATGGTCACCATGACACTTCACATGCATGCATATCATTGCATGCCTATAGGCATCTTGATAACAAAAATATGCATCAGCGGCATACATCACATTTCTTATCTTGAGAATATCAACTAAAAGTCCCTAAAAGCCTCCTAAAAATGTTTCATTAAAAAGAAAAAACTATATCACCCATGAATTAAGTCAATCCACAAAGAGCTGAGCACTCATCGTTAAAGCCCAGTGTAGCTAGCCATGAGGTAAACCTAGTGAAAATGGTCAAAACCCAATATAGTTAACCATGAGGTAAGCCTAGTGAAGTTGGCCATACTAAGAGTCAAAGCCCAATATAGTTGGCCATGATGTAGGCCCAATTAAGTTAGTGCATACCAAAGGTCAAAGCCCAATATAGTTGGCCATGATGTACGCCTAGTGAAATTAGCCCATATCAAGAGTCAAAGCCTAATATAGCTGGCTATATCTTAAGCCTAGTAAAAATGACACTATCCACAAAGAGGAGGATACCAATAGAGTCAATCCATAAAGAGCCAAGAACTTATAGAGTCTATCCACAAAGAACAGGGCACTTATAGAATCTATCTATAAAGTGTGAAACACCAATCGAGTTTGTTCGTTAAGAGCTGAGCACTAATCGAGTCTGTTTGCAAAGCTAGGCACTAACTGAGTTTGTCCATAAGTAGCTAGGCACCAACCGAGTCTATCTGCTAAGAGTTGGGTACTAGTTGAGTCTATTCATAAAGAATTAGGCATAAACTAAATATGCTCACATAAAACTGTACATCAATTGAGTCCGTCCATAGAGAGTTGAGCACTAATTAAGTCTGCACATAAAGAGCTAGGCACATGTTGAGTTGGTCCACAAAGAGCTGAGCACTAACCAAGTCTGTACATAAAGAGTTGGGCACCAATCAAGTTCATCACCAAAAAGCTAGGCCTTAGTTGAATCTGTCCACAAAGAGATAGGCAATTGCTCGGCTAGTCCACAAAGAGCTAGATGTCTATTGAATCTACACTTGTTTATGAGGCTAAATACTAGGAAACCCAAAAACATAGTAGGAAGGTTAAACCCTACAAAATCTCATCTAAACTTTTATCGAAATCATCGCCAATTATTGTGATCATCATGGTGAAACATTAATTAAATCTCATTTTTTTAGGCACATAAGAGTCATCAATTTGCTTTGGATAAAATAGTGTCTTTTTTCTTTGCCCTATTCTTGATACTTAATAACAGCTAAAGAAAGGCAGCTGTTATAGTACCCTATTTTGATCAGGCCAACATTCAAGGCATTAAATGTCACTTTTTAAGTCATCATTGGGCCATTCAAATAAGCATGGGTTAATTTTTCGCCATTCTTGCCCAAGGTAAAGAGTCAAGAGAGTCAAAAGTAAGAAAAATTTATATTCTTGCTACTTGAATTAATACCAAAGGGTATAGTATCGATACTTCACCAAGGTGTATTGATAGAAGAGATGATGTATTAATATGTCGACAAATTTTGTCGATGGTATCGATACAGAGTGTCTTGGTATCAATACAGAGTTGTTTTGAAGCTAAAAAGTGATTTTGGAGGAGTTTGTATAGATACAAGCGAAAAAATCTTGATACTTGAAAAAATTTTATTTTTTTATCGATACAAAGCTTGATTGTATCGATAAAAAAAGTCCAGATATTGATACCAGCTTCATGTATCGATACCTGAAGCCAAAATTGGCCTTGGTATCAACACAAAAAGCCTTATATCGATACCACAAGGCATTTTTGCCTAGTTTATGTTGTTTGCACATTCTTGCACCATTAAACTTAAAATCTAATTTAAACACAATTTTTGCATCAAAAGTCATCAAAATTCATATCAGGCTTTAGCGTTAGACCTATGACTAGGTTTTAACAAAATTTTTTGGCCCAAAATGGCTTAAAACTAGGATATTTGCATGATAAAGTGGTTTGTTTGGGGCATACTTGACTTTTTTTCATTTTGCAAAAACTTTCAGCTTCTCTGCTTTAATACTCTGCTTATTGTATTTAACGGAGAGATAGCTAGCTAGATACAGTACCTGGTAAATAGCCAAAACCTCGTAATACCCTTGCTTCTTTCATTTTTTGTCTTCATATTCATATGGCTATATAAGCCAATTTTGGCACAACTGAAAGGGGGCTCTTTACACATATTCTTAGCAGAAAACACTCACTTTCATACATTTTCTCAACATTCCTTAACAACCAAAAAACTAAAAACCCTATTTTGTTCCCTTAAGCTCCTTTAAACCACCACTAAAAACCTTTTTAAGACACTCAATTCCAGTTATCCTTCCTCTCAAAGCTCTCTTCCATCAACACGATAAATAAAAAGCTATTTTTTTATCATTTTCTTGCTAATCAATAACAAAAAGAGGGAAGAAAGTAACTATAGCCATTGCTCAAAAGAAAGGTCAAAGTTTGAGGCTTTTTGGTATGTTTTCTACTTACTTTATTTATTTATTTTTGTGTTTAGCATTTGCATCATCTTAGTGACCCTTTTCATGTTACCATGACCATTTTAGGATTCTTATGCATTATTGTGACCTTGGTTATGGTAGTCTTAGGCTTCGAATGATCTTTGGATGCTTTGATGGCCAAACATACCTTGTTTTATTTTCACCATCATAATAGTCCTTATTCATGCATTTCCTGTCATGTTTTATCCATCTTCACATGTTCAACTTATACTTGAACATTCACTTTTGAGCATATTAATGCATATTCTTGCATTTTGTTAGGTTTCATGGAATAAAATGTCATCTTGAAAATTGTAGCATGTTTTTCCTTATTTAAGCATGTCTAAATCAATTTTCATAGCATGATTCCTGTTATCATCAATGAAGTTAACATGTCCATGTATCCTTTATACTTATTTCCTTGCATTTCTATATCTTTTCCTTGCCAAAACGTTATTTTTATGTTTAAATGTGTCATCTACGTTCATCTTCATGCTTGTCATTTTTTGCATTTAACATGTTCATCAAAATGTTTGCTTTTTGACTACAAAAATCTGTGTTACCTCCAATAAATGGAGAATAAGTTGAATTAATGTTTTCACAAAACTAATCCTCCAATCTTGGGGATAAATCAAGCTTTTCATGTTTGGATTCAAGGTTAAATTAAGTTAAAAGTTTTGCTCTCCAAAATAGAATAGCCTTTTACTTATTTTAAAATGTTTAGGCCTTGATCTAAAACTTAATGCCCTTATTGGAGACATGGTCAATGATTTGTTTCATCCTTCCATACTACTCTGGGATTGTGTAAATGAGCTTATGAAGCCCATGTCATCATTCTTTTCTATGACGAATGTTTAGACATCTTTGGCTCTCTAGTTTGGTCTTAAGAAACCTAAAAATACTGAGAAACTCTCATATTTTTGCTCCAATGGCATTATACTTACCATTTAGCAATTCATTTTTGAGCCCAGACACATTTTTTTAATTTTATAATATTTTTCTTTGAAAGAGCATTGAATTATCTTCCCAACGTTGTCTTGTTTACACCTGGACCCTTTTGAATGAAGGAATTATGATTTTTCGATCCTTTACAGTTTGGAACCCATGGAATTAGCAATTTGCATTCTATTTGAAACATTTTAGCCCATCAAACGATTTTTTTTGAATTTTTAAAATATTTTTCCAAAATAATTCATGAAATTTCTTTTCTATAAAGCTATTATTCACTATTTAATGATCTCAAATGAGTTTAAGGTGATTTTTTTATTTTTGCTACTATCACATGTACATGCTACAGATGCTAAAACTAACCCAAATTCAAAAATTAATTTTTCACCTAGAAAGTGATTTTCAAGATTTTTGGAATATTTTTATGCTAATCCTTGTTGAGTTAACTTTCTAGTAGTACCTTATATATCCCTATAAGCCTTCGGATAAACTCAAAATAAATTTGGAAAGAGAGATAGTGTGATCTTGTCCCTTATTTTTAGAATTAAAATTAATTTAATTTCCTAAACCATAGTTATTGAGACATTCTAATGTCTTAAAGTGCATCAAATTGACTCCCCATGGAGTCACATACTACAATATAAGCCTTATAGGCTCAAATCGAAGCCAAAACAAAAAATTTATTACTCAAATCCTCAGTTTTAATCTTTAAAATATGTTTTCACTAAAATGATTTTTTTCATTAAATATAAAAATCTTCATCATTGGGGATACTCGAACCCACCTTCTGAGGGGATACTCTAACCTCACTTTTTAATTCAAAATCTAAATTTTCTCTCTCCCAGACCCCTTAGGGTTTTTAATCAGAACTCACTTTCAAACATGTCCAATATTTTCATTATTGGGGATGCTTTAACCCTACATTCTGAGGGGATACTCTAACTCCACTTTTCACCTAAGAATCCAAATATTTTCTCTCCCAAGCTTTTCTAAGTCTTTCAATCATAGCTCTCTTTTGCACATCTTAAAAATCTTCATCATTGGGGGTACTCCAACCCCACCTTCTAAGTGGATACTTCAATCTCATTTTTCAAATTTCACTTGAAATCCAAATTCTCTCTCTCTCATGTATCCTGGGGTTTTTTAATCAAAACTTTTTTTTGTATAATATAAGTGACCAAAAGTCTAAACGGTTTTTAAAATTATCATCACAGTTATTATTCAATAATCAAAGATAATTATGAGATATATTCTAATCATCCATCTTTTTTTTATGCCTTGATGTGTTCTTTTTCATGCAATATTATGATACTCTTTTTTCGTCTTATTAATAGATTTCCTTTTATGATTCCTATTTTGCATTTATCTTTCCAAATCATTTTTGAAAACTATAAGGCAATGCTCCATGTTAATATATCTCCAATGCTTGACATGAAATATCTAAATTTTAAATCTATATCTGGAGAACATTTTTTTCAAAAATCCCTATGTTCTAAATCTACGTGGTGCATACATGATTTAAATTTTGTTTTAAAACCTAGATTTACAATCTTACATAAAATTCATGCATTAGAGAATTATGTCAAAATAAAGACAAAACATAACCGAAACCAAAGTAAGATATGGTAGTGGGTACCGATTTTAGGCATTGTCGGGGAGCTAATCCGTCCCCATGCATAACCAACTCTTAAACCTAACCAATGAATCTTTGGACCTTATAGATCATGAAATCAGTGTTTCGAGTTTTGTAACTTGAAATATCATTTTTAATAAGATTTGATCATGCCTAGCTCATAATTATTAGTGGCAACATCAAGTTTTAGGCCACTTCATAATGGCATTTAAGACCGGCTGGGTGAGCAATACATCTGATAGCCCTTCTCCTTTCTATCATTATATCACACCTAATTTAAATCCTGATTAAGAGATAACCCAAAGGAAATTACCAATCATTCTTCTTAAGTCGCATGTGTCACCATTCGAGCAATTTGGGTGAATATTGTGCTCATGTAAGAGGCATGTTGTGACATGCCTTATTTCCTTTAAAAGGCTTTCTATGTCTCCCAATATGGAAGATGATCCTTGACTAAAGTTTTTGAAAGAATGAATTTGTTATGTTTAAAGGGGGTAGTAAAGGGACTAATTTTGTAATTTGTGAAAAGATGAAGGAAAAGATGGTCGTCTTTCATTTCAACCATGACCAAGTAAACTAATGAGTCATTCTTTAAGACAAAGTTCTTTTAGAAAACATGTCATGATATAGTATTCATATCCATGCCTTGGTATTTTCTTTCACTTTCTGTTTGAAGGCATGTTCCTTAAAGTCACTAATTTGCCACAGCCACAAATGATCTTAAGTTTCAGTTAACAAAACAAAAAGGTCCAAGTAGTCATGACAACTTTAATGACAGGACTTCTTTTGAAAACTTTATTAGAATTAACTTTAACAGCACGGATTGACCATTTAAAATCAATCTCTAGAGGCTTATTAGAAGTATCCATGTCACTTTTATCAAAGCACCTAAAAGAGTGAGTAATAGACAAAATTATAGAGACAAAGGGTTTAGGCAAAGGCAAAGAATAAAAATAGGCACAAAGATGAAATGCTTTATGCAAGAGTCATTTTATTAATAATACTTGCTAAAGGATGCCCATTACATAAGATTCCTAAAAGCTATTGGATAGAAGCAAGTATGTTTTAATTTTTGACATTAAATAAAAATAGACTTAAAAGCACAAGGGTTTCTAACACCGCCCTATTGTTAAGAATAGATTTTTGATGAGCAAGGATGGGTCTCATTACTTGGATTTAATGGTCTTAGTTAATAGAACATATTTTGGTGAGTAAGAGTGGGTCTTATAACTTGGCTCTAATGGTTTCGGTTAATTATTAATGGCATTGACATGAAGTTCATTGACGCTAATCATGTTCACGGTTTGAAAGGGTTTGTAGCAATATTTGGACCTTGATTTGTCCTAAATTGTAAACCTTTTGAGTTGATGAGGTTTTGGACCTTTTATTTGAAAGATATAATGTTCTCAATCTCATGCCTCACTACCTCAGCGTGGTAATCATAGTAAGCATTGGAATCATACCACTAAGGGTATAAAAGCTTCTTCTCTAGACATGCATAGAATGAGTAAATGCCTTTGAAGCAGAGTTTGATAAAGCTCCTTATAAGTCATAAGGATAAAGTTAAACTATTGTTTTCATTAGTTTACTCCTTGATTGTTTAGAAGATTGTTGACAAGGGCATTAATGCTCTAGTTGACGGGAGATTGATTGATCCTCAAAAGATTCAGTGGAGTAGCAAAAGATAGGTTATATGTTATGGCATGAATCGACTGAGGATGGATCATGACTAGATTAGAGTAGGGCATGCTTGGGTCATATGGACTGGGCACATGATAATGACTCGACTGAGATGGGTTGGTAAAGTTTATGGTGCTTACCTTTAGTTCCTTTTTGTTAGTGGCAGGCTTTTTACTCGACCCAAAAAACTTATACACTGGTATTCGACCACTTTGATTGCGACATCAATTATTTTGCCAGAAGAACAAGATCGATAAACTTTTTAGTGGTGCTCCGTACTAGTTTATCATAGAATGGGGTATGTAGAGTGTTGATGAACGTTATGATCATCTTTTTTTCTATTAAAAGGGGTTAGCCTAAAACTGCTTCCTTTCTCTATCGTTGGGCGTATTATCTGACACTTTTAATAGGCTTTTTCTCCAAATTCACAAGAAAAAATCAATCAGGGGCCTAATCCAACACATTGTTATGCTGGTTTAAGAAAGCTATAGCCAAGTCAGCCTATGATTGAATTTTGATGTTATCAAGCTTAATGTACCATTGTACGACTCAGGCTATATTAAGAATAATGGATGATAAGTGTTTTATCTTTTTTATACTGGTTATTTTTTTAAAGTACATCTGGATATACATATGGGGTCAGTGATTCCACTAAAGTTCTCAAAATTTAGCACTGAAACTTCATGGGAATGGCAAGATTAGACATCGAAATAGATTTTGTGTCAATAGCTTGAATTTGTTGCTCTCTTCAATGGCGTTTCTCTAAAAGTTAACATTTTTCTATTTTGTTGGTAGACATTGCAGGCTTCTGACCTTTTTTTTCTTGCTCACCATGATCGAAGGTTATGAGATTAACTGAGGAAACCCCTATATTTGCTCCATGAAAATCAAAGAAAAATTGGTTCACCTCTATAGAGTTTAAGTAAGTCACTGGTAGTACCGACAAGGCTGGCATAGTGTTGGGTGATGCTCTTGATAAGCCATTTCTTGGATAGCTTTAGCACTAACAATGTGACTTCTTGGGTTAATCGATACTCTTTCAGTATTTATGGTATTACTTTCTTCTTCTTTTTTTTAGTGAAAGTTGTCATTAGCTCTATGAGCTTCATAATTTATGGCATTTGGTCTTAAGACTCTTGTACCTCAACTTGAGTCACTTGATGCTTGGCTGATAATCATTTTACATGATCTATTTATGACAATAAGTATTGTAGTGATTTCTGATGAATGGTTTCTTGTTCTTTGTTTGTCTTCAAAACCTTTTGCACTTTTATGACCATTCTTGTATTAGACTCTTATGACATGTGTTTATTGATGATTGCTTATGATAGAGAATGATGTTATGTAAGAAATCGTGGCAATGAATGATTATTGATATGAAAAAAGTAGCAAAAGAATCAAGTTAGTTATGCAAATGCAAAAGATAAATGGCTTGTGGGATAGTTTCACTAATAGTGTTTTTCATGAAGCAACAAATGGAGTTTGATTACATATGACTGCATCCAAAGGTGTTTGATATGATTGCATCATTTACTTACATGTTTGAAGAACTTCAACGACTTTTGTAATGGTCTTCACTGGGTATGATATCTTGCCTAAAAAACTAGGCTACCTTGACTATGTCCATCCTGTGTCCTCAAGACCTAACTTACCCTTTTTGTGCGCTTTCGAGGCATGACTGGGTTTAAGGATATCCCCATCTTCACATAGCTAATCCTTGGACTATGCTTTGACTTTCTTGAAAGATTGAAGAATGGAAGTGGACTGTTAGTTAATGATAAACACCCCTTACTGAACATTAAACCTTTAGCCAGTTGTCCCATGATGTTGATTATGATGAAATGATGCATGTGACAGTCCAAAAACAAAATGGAAATAGGTTAGTGACAATATAAAATAACATAAATAAGAATAAAAAAAAGAACAAAAATAAATCATAAAAATTGCCCTAATAATAAGCATTACAATCCTTAGGGGTAAACATGACAATTACTAGTATCATGACAAGTTAAGTACTCGCGGATGACATAATGACATGTTTAGGTAAAAATTACCCTTACTGAGGTGATATAGTACCTCGAAGGATAAGTTGACGGCCTAAACAACGGCCTATGTATGCCATCGCCTGCATTTCACATGTGTTAAGCCATCGATTAGACAGCATAATGGCGTATTTAGGTGGAGTTTTGCCTTTAATAAGATGATACGATACCTCTTAGGGAAAAAAACAATTGGGTCGACAATGATGTTCATTCATCTCTGCCTAAGGTAAGATATGCATTAAGCCACCATTCAGGCAGTATAACGGCTTATTAAGGTTGGATATGACTTTTTCTAGGATGACATGGTGTTTTGTAAGTAACAACATTTGTTTACCATTACTTACTTATTGATGGGAATTATCCATCGATTGGACAACATAACGTCGTGTTTTGACATTAACATGACACATTCAGGTGATAATGTTCATTCACTATCGCCTACGTAACTATGATATGCTAGAGTAAAGGTTAGAAGTGTTTCTCCAAGTGTCTTTATTCTCTAAGTTATTCTAGTAGCATTTCAGTATCGTTTGATATACTTTAATTTGTAAGGCTCAATATATGGAGTTTGATTAACATCTAAATTAGCATCGAAATCATTCCTCTATTTGGTAAAAAGAGTCAAGGCACATTGATCTGGGCCAAAGTAGGCTTGGAAAAATGGGTTTAATCTGGTAGATGTGTTTCTCTATACAAATGTGAAGGGTTACTCATAGGAGACATAGGTAATTTACATCTTAAAAGTTCTTGCTATGCCTGTACAGAGGGTTACCTACAAAGGTTGATAGCTCACTTCCACCTAATGTTTGAGACCCTAACCCCACCATAGAGTCTGGTGAAGATCTGATACAAACGCATGTGCACGGTGTGTATGTGTATGTGTGTTAGGGAAACAATCAAATCTTTTGTTTACCCTCGTATTATCATATTTACTGAATCAATATTTATTCAGGAACAAAGCAGTCTTTGACGATCACATGACCAAAATCATGACAAATAAAAGATTAATAGACAAAAATGAAAGAAGATTATAATTAAATAATGATCGAAAACCAAGGGACTCGACAATTATAGGCCAAACTCTTAAAACTATTCCTCAATTGAAGTCATCAGGCTGTCAGCAATGTGCCATTCAAAATCTCGGTAAGCGAGAAGCGCATCGACTTAAATTGTTATATGTTGGAAAATGAAAAAAATTCATGATATAATGTCTTCTCGATTGAGACACTTCCTTTGTAACAAGGGGGATGTACTGTTGGATGAATCGCTTGTCCAACAAGTCTCAGATGTCCACCACGAAATGATCAACGCTTGGAGTCACCACTGATCACTTGACCTAGGCATGATCAGATGCTTATTGAAACCTATATATCTAGTTACAAAACTCAAAACATCAATTCCATGGTCTACGTGGTCTATAGATTTGTTGTTTAGGTCTGAGAGTTGGTCACGCACAAAGAAATATCAATTTTCCCACAATGCCTAAAATTAGTACCTTGTAGCTATGTCTTAATTAGTTTAGGTTTCCTCAATTTTCACTTGTCATTATTTCAATACAAACCCTTTTCTTATGCATGAATTTGTATGAAATTATAAACTTGGGTTTTGAAAAAAAATTTTAATCTCATCTACATCCTAGAGGAGTAGGAAACATAAAGATTTATAATAAAATGAGCTGTAGATTAAATTTTGAAAACAGAATACTTCTTATCAAGCACTAGAGGGATACTAATACGAAACATTGCCTCTATGATTTTTGAAAATAATTTGAAAATATGAATGCAAGGTAAACACCACAAAGAGAAACGAGTTACCAAGACAAAAAAGAAACAATATCGTATAAAGTAAATCACACAAAAGGGGAAAGGAAGGGATGACTAGAATGTATCTTGAAATTGCTATCGATTATCTAGAAATAACCAAGTTAACAATTTCGCGACACATTTGGATCCATTGGTTGCTTGAGCATGAAAACTGGGTTTGAACTTCAAAAAAGTCTAGAGAAAATTTAGGAGAGAGAAATTTTGATTTTTGACAATTTTGGAAAAAATAGGAAATTGAAATCTTAAGTTGATGAAAATGGACTATATCTTGACAAAAATGATATTTTCTGGGGTTTCTTGACATAAACTAACCATTTTTTTATTTGAAAAGGAAAGTGGAGTTGATAAAAATAAAATTTACAACATTTTGAAAAATGTTTGTGTTTTGATTCAAGCTTAGGGGTAGGTTGACACATGTTTTCAAATTCAATAAGGCTGGTTGGACTCGTTTGGAGGCATCCAAATGCCTTAAAGTGGGAGTTTAGGAAAATTGATTAATTTTAACAAATGCTGAAACAAGGGACAATATCGCACTATTCTTATTTTTTATTGTATTTCAAAATGATCCAAAGGTTTTAGGTATCAAACGAGGTACTAAGGTTGCTATAAAATATTCCAAAAATCCTAAAAAAGAACTTTCTAAGAGGAAATAATTTTTGAAGTTGGATCTAGTGCGATGCTAATAGCACGTGCAATGGAAAGGGTCTAGCAAACTTTGAAAAATCATACCTGACTCATTCGGAATCGTTAAATCACAAACAATACCTTTCCAAAAAGGGGAATTTCATAAAACTTTTAGGAAAAATATTTTAAAAATTCAAATAATCTTTGGATGGGCCGAAATGGCACAAACAGAATGTAAATCGCTGATTCTAGGTGTTCCATATAGTATTAGTTCAAAAAATCATAACTCCCTCATCTAAAATGATATGGAAACATCATTGAAGGGTAATTTGATGAATTTTTAGGGAAAATATCATAAAATTCATGAAAATTTGTTTATGGTTCGAAAATGATTTTTTTAGTTGAAACTACAATGCTACCAGGGCAAAGCAGTTGGCTTTTCAAATTTTTCAAACTTTTTAGGGCTAAACTCGAGACCTAGACAATTAAATGTTTAGAGCAAAACGAGGTGAGTGACAATGGCTTCACAAGCTCATTCTCATAATCCTAGAGTAATTTATGGTAGCAGAATAGCCCATTAACCATGTCACAAGCCAAAGGGCCCTAAACAAAAAGACTAAAGCACATAACTTTAAACAATAAAAAGGGAGATTTTATTTTTTGAAAACAAAACATTTAGCCCTAAAGAACCGTGAACCTAAACATGAAAAGCTTGATTTTCCCCAAGATTGGAAGACCAATAGACAGAAAACATTAAGTCCATGTTAATCTCCATTTGTTGAAGTTAACCTTAACTTAGGGGGTTTTGAAAAATTATTTTTGGCAAACAACAAACAAGCATTTTGGCATACATGTGATGAGCTAAACATGGTTTTCATGATGATAAACATGGACGGCATGTTCAAATGAGTAAAGATGACCTTTAGACATGAAAATAGTGATAAAAATACAAAGAAATAAGCACGAAGATGCATGGACATATTAGTTTCATGAATGAAATCAAGAGCTATGCCATAGAAATAATGTGAACATGCTTGAATAAAGGAGAAAAGCTTCCTGGAATTTCAAGATAGCATTAAAACATGCTTTTAAAATGAACCAGGCACATAAATATGGAAGAACATGGTAGAGAGGTCAACAAAGCATCAAAAATCCTAAGTCCACCATAACTAAGGCCACAAGATACATGAAAAATTTTAAGATAAGGTCATAGTCAGCATGTTATGGTTCACTAGAATGATGAAAGTGTAAAAGCAACTAAATGAAAGGTGGAAGGATAGGCAATACACCTCTAAAGCTTTGAGAACATTGTTAATGATGTTGAGTAGAAAAATTTTTGAACTTGTAGCTCATTTTCTTTACCCTTTTTGCTATAGATGAGTAAGAAGGGAATACAAAGAAAGAGGTTAATGGTTATAGTATCCAAAGAGAGGAGATTGGAGAGGAGAAATGCAAAAAATGGAAGGTTTTTGGAGGGCTAAATGAAGAGCTAACGGAAGGGAATTTTTCCAAGGTTGGTTACTAATGTGAGAATGTGTAATCCTCTTTTTGGCTGAGCACATCATGAATCTTATATAGGATTCAATTTTAGCCATTATATACCTAGGGCATTTAGGACATTTATGGTTTACAATATTGTGAGTCATTGTACCAAGAAGCAACCTTTCAATATTTCATTAGTTGATGTATAACTTTAGCAGTAGCAACAAACCATGAATAAGCTGATATAGTGAGCAAAGTTAAGCTTGCCCTTTATCAATCCACACTATAGCATGAAACGCCCTTGAACAAGCTTAATGGATTATTCAAAAATGTTATAACCCAGTGTCTAAAGCTTTAAAATGAAGTCCATATGATTTTTAGGAAGTTATGTCAGATTTTGTATATTTTTGAGGCCAAAGTCATGATCAAATTTATGTTTTGATATTACAATGAACAGTTGTGAAAATGGCAAGAATCATGCAAATTTTGCCTTGTGGTATCAATACAGAAGACTTTGTATCGATACAAGGAACAAATTTTTCCTTTCATTATCGATAAAAAGAACACTGTATCGATACCTAGTGCAAATTTTGCTTTCTAGTCTAGAGACAAGGAACTCTATATCAATACCAAGCACAAAATTTCCTGGGTATTGATACTACATGACTTTTATCGACATACCTAGACCAAAAATAATGATTTTAGTTACGACATAACCTAGTATCAATTCTAAGGCTCCATGAATCGATACCAATAGCAAATGTATCGATACATTGCATTCTATATTGATACCAATAGTGATTTTTGGAGTTTTAACGATGTGGTGGCCTTGTATCAATACCTAGAGGCTATGTATCGATATCCTTCATGCAAATGTGGATTTTACGCACCTTTGGTTCTCTAAACGCCTACCGAGAATAATGGATAGTTGACCCATGCTTGCTTCAATGACCTTGATGAGACCTTGAATAATGACTTTTGATGCCTTTTCATTTTACTTTTTTTTAATACAATCTCTAGGCATTTCAAACCTTCCTTAAAAAAAATTTCCTGTGAAGTGCCATGTCGCTTAGTGTCTAATAACACAGCACCCGGCAGTCGTCTCTATTTTTTTTATTATGTTATCTTATTGCCTTTCAATTAAGTCCAGAAATGCTGGAAATTGGCCTAAATAAAATGGAATGTCTACATCTGGTGTATGTAGGTCATAAAATTATTTTTTTAGAGTCTCGTAACTCTTTAGTCAATGGTTTTGATAGGTGCTTGATTACACCTAGCCTAGAAAGATCGGTGGTGACCCTTTGACCCAGTTATCTTGTATTTCAAAATAAAAAATTCTGACGAGTGATTTATTTCGATGGCTGGGCCCTACAACCCTGATATGTTGAGACTTGTATCTTTATATATTACGACAAATATACCACTTTTTCAATTAAGTACTTGGAGAAAATTTCAGCCCAAATAGGTACATGTACCAAGATTCTATCAAACACATAAATACTCTACACTAACACTATTAAATAAATGCTAACGTCACATTGAACATCTAATGAGTTTGTGACATATGGCTAAATGCCACATAATTATTTTAAAAATAACATGAGTCACAATCGGATTAGATATTGAATGCCACGTTAGTATTTTATTTAACTGTGTTACTACAGAGTGCCTATGTGTCTAATAGAATCATAATACAAATACCTATTTAGGCTAAAATTTCTTCAAATACTCAATTAGGAAAAGTGGCATCGTATAAGGGCCATTTCTAGAATTAATCTTATTTAAAAATAAATAAGATATTATTGTACATCTAAAATCATTATCATAATCCACTTAGATATTTGTAAAATATGTAAAATTTTATGTTTGTTAAAAAATTTTAAACATTGATAAGTAATCCTTAATACTAAAATTTTGTAGCTTAGAACTTGAAATGATTTACTTCGTTTGAAATGTCTTAATCTTGATCAAATTGTCTAAATATAATTCAAAATTAAAGTTGATTTTTGAATTTATAGCCATATTTTTGTTATAAATTGGTTTTAGTCTAAATGATGTTAAACCTTGATTTATTTTAAATTTGAAATTATTTATTTAGATTTTATTTTGGGTTTTTGAGGCTACTATTGCTTTTCAAACCAAATTATATTTTTGGACTTTAGACATGAGCTTTGGACTCAATTTGGGCCAAATCCATCTTATTTTCTTTTTCTTTTTAATTATATTTTTTATTATTTTATATTTTATATTTTTTAATTTTTCTTTTTTATTTTATTTTCAAAAAATGTAAAAAAGAAGACCACAAAGAAAGAGAAACAAATTTTAAAATAAAAAACAATCTTTGATTCTGAAATGGGAAGCTTTCATTTAAAGTTAGAATTGCCAATGAATCTAGAAAGAAAAGAATCAAATTTAAAAAACTTAAAACTCTTATTGTAATTCCTATTTAAACACAAAACAATCATCAAAAAAAAAAAAAAAACACCAAATCTCAAGGGAAAAAAGATTGGCAGGGAGAGATTTTTGGGGTTTTAGGTTTTGTGATAACTTTTGGAATTTCCTTTTGGATTTTGGTTTAAGGGTGTTCTACGATTATTTCTTTGTATGTTTTTTAAATCAAAGAAGAGAAGAGATTTTATTGTTTTGGTAACAAAAAAGTGGTAACAGATCTTATTTTCAAATTTATATCTAAGAGGTTCTAGGATTATTTTTGGAAATCTAGTTTGACCAAAAGATCGAGGAGATGTTTAGTGATCAAATCTTAGGATTTGACATGTAAAAACAAATATTATATAATTTATTGTAATTTATATGTATACACATGAGAATAAAAATATATAATTTATATTTAATCATATTATTACATTATCACAAGTAATATAACGTATATTGATTTATAAAAAATTAATTTATATTTTAAGATTACTATAAGTAATATAACATATAATTTTATTCAATTATTATTAATGATTTTTTTTAAAAAATAATAATTATTGATCTATTTAATTATTTTATCTAAGTAAAAAATAAAAAACTATATTTACAATATATACTACTAAATATAAAAATTAAAATTTAGTTATAATAATAAAAATAATTTATTTTGAGTTATAATAAAAATATAATATTAAAAATGTATAAAATTTTAATAATATAAAAATTTTAAAAGATAATTGAACTTTTAAAATTAAAATAAATTAATAATCTTGTCATATTTATTTATTTTATTAAATCAATATTTTTAAATAAAATTATACTTAATTTAAGTTAGGATTCTTTTAGTTTTGGGTCATTTTAGATTCGAAGTATTTTGAATTTGGATTGTTTCAAATTTCAATTATTTCTAGTTTGAATTGTTTTCGGGTTTAAGTTGGGCAGGTTCATGTTAGGGAATTTTATGGTCAAATTTGGTTGGATCAGGTTCAAGTTGATAGATTAAATTTTTTGGATTCAAATCAAAATTAACAAATCAAACTATAGGTGCTAAAAAGGCTACTATATGCATTTTTTAATTATATTAAATTTTAATACACATTAAGAGAATGTAATTTTTTTTGAACTCTAAAACTAAATCCAAAGTATATTAGATAAAATTTTATTTTATAACATATTCCATATTTTTTATGGTTTAATTGTTTGTGGGCTTGGGCTTCAAACTTCTAAGCTTGATGAAATCTAACTCAATTGGTTTTGCAATTCTTGAGTGAATTCTAAAAATCATATTAAATAATAAAATTATTGTGAAATATGTTGATAGTGTAATTTTGTAACTCTAAAGCTAAAATTAAAAACCTATTACATGCCGGATTTATTTTTTAATTTTTAAAATATATATAAAAAATTATGATAGATTTTTAATTTTTTTGTAAAATTAAAAAACTCCAATATATCTGATAATAATCTTAAATAATAATAAAAAATATATATAACGAAGACAATTCTAACTCATAATTCTTCTCACATGAGTTGAATTTAGATGATACTACTATGGTTATACTACTTTTTCGGACATTTGAAAAAAAAAAATTAAATCTTAAAATTTATTCTTCCCAAAGTAAAAGATAACAACTGCTTAGTAAGTACCACTGTATCATCTATTCCCCCACCATAAAGATCCTTTGAAGGCGCTTATACCTTGCAAAATTCAATGAATACCCAAAAATGCAGTCATATTTGTTAGAACTTTGAGGTCATACGAACAAAATTATTCTTCCTGAGTAAATAAAAAAACAACGGAGTACTAAAGTATCATTTATGTCCACAGAGTAAAGACCCTCGAAGTAGCTAGCAAAATTCAATGAATACTCAAAATTTTGGTCTTCTTCGTTTGAATGGTCACGGTAAAGATCAATCGTATATGTTTCCACGACGAAGAAAATTGAAAACAAGAAAGCTCCTTTAGCACGGAAACTCAATGAATACCCAAAATTGTGGTTTAATCAGTGAGCTCTCACATTTACGCTTTTAATTTAGATTAGATTTGTAATTCGTATAATTATACAACGTTCTTATTATTTTGGGTTATAATCATATTTAAAATATTAAATATTATATATATATTTTTTATATGTTAATAATTTATGTTTTACAGATTTTAATATATTTATGTATTTTATCATGTTTGTGTTACTTTTATATTATGTTTTAATTTTTTTTTTCATGTTATGTTTATAAGTGGTAACAGGTGGGATATCTATAATTTTTTAAATATGTGAGACAGCTTAATTTATCCCAAATCTAAAGTTGTTTATTATTTGCTTACTATCAAAATACTACTATCCTCCCATATTAGATTTAAAGAGCAACATCCTTTGGATATCCAAATTTATTAAACCAAGTTTTAAAAAATATATAAAATTAAATAAGAAATAAATATATAAATAGATATCGAATTTAAATATCCTAATATGTTATTTATATGAATAAAGTAAATTCGGATATTTAATAATGTTGAACTAAAATAAAAGTATATTCAGATAATAAATTTTTAAATATTCATATCTAAATCCACTGCAGATAATGAATCTATTCATATTATTCAAATCCACAAAAAACGAATCGAATAATTTCAAATAACTAATTCTTATTATCCATTGTCATCCTTATTTATGTCTTATCACGTAATCCTAATATATTCAAAAATTTACATGATATTGGTTCATGTGAATAAGGTTGCGATTTTGTGCTTGTTCTACGATCCGCAATTACAGCCCCGTTTGGTTAAAATAATAAACGTTGAATTGTTCATTCTTATATAGGCCATATTACAAGAAAGGGCTGGATATTCTCTCAAAATAGCTATTCAGCCACATCCTCCAACAGCAAAAATGTTTTCAGACTGAAATCTCCTCACCCTTACATTACATTAGCCATCACATTTCGCTGCATGTTGCCATTTTCTCTACACTTTGTATCTCTTATCAATAAATCCAAGGTCATTGAATCATTTTACAAAAAACAAAAAAAAAAAAAGAGGATAGAGAAACTTTCTCTCTCATGTGGTTTTTTTATTAGGTTAGATACAAGAAGTTTTGAGATTTCAAATTTTGGGGGAAGACTTAACAAAAAAGTTTTGAACATATTAAAAAATAGGGGAGTTTGGAGTGGCGGAGTATAGTGAAAATGAAATGGAAGCTGCCGATTGGTTTTGTAGATCTAGGTTTTTCTCAGGAGCTTTTAGAAAAAATTCAAGTGGAAAATAGGAAAGAGAATGCTAAGAGGAAGCTATTGGTAAAATTTTGGAAAATTTTGATGCCTGCTGAAGGTGACGGGTGGCTGCAGTGGTAGTGGAGACGGGGACGATACGCCAGGAAACGAACATTTTATGAATATTGCTGAAGAATGAGAAGTTTAAAGAGTGTGTGCATGGGGAGGGGGTAGAGAGAGGGAAGAAAGAAATGAGATTAAATAAATTAAGTTTTTATATGAGGAAAAAAAATTAATAATATTTTTAAATATTTAAAATATAAACTTTATGCCCTCTCTAAGTACTAATGCTAGTCGAAAAGCACAAAAAATCAATTGAGAATTATTCCTTTTGTTTTTTTGGTCTTGTTGATAACAAATTGAGTAAAAGAAACCTGAAGGACGAACGAAAATGCTATTTAGCATGGGATTCTGGCTAAAACACTATTTTCGTCCTTGTTTGTTTAGGTTACCATTAAAGCCTTGAAACTTGGATGCTGGTTGGTTTGCTACAACCAAAATTGAGGTTCTTAATGAATTCAACTTGCCATCATCAAAATAGCAAAGTAAGCAAATTCTTTCCTCCTGGTTAGCTGTTTCATGATTGTATTTTCCTAACAATGTGATCCATGGCTTTCGGTAAGGAAAAAATTTTAAATTTTTGCTGCGAACACTTGTTTTCTTGCATGACCAATTTCCAACAAGCAGAACTTGGACTTCATTTTTTTTAATAGGAAATAAATCTAATTTTGAATTTTTATACCCAATGGTTTTCATATAATATACAATCATAGGTTAAAATTTCGTAGCATTCAGTGAAGCCTAAGCTGAAGAAAATTAACATCTTTAAGGGACTATTAGCCACATATCATCAAGAACGACTTCTCAAGGAAAAAACCCCTTCATTTTGGATAGGCAAATGAAGTTAAAATAATGTCAATTTTTTTTTTTTTACCAAAGATGGTCTATCATTATAGTATCACATGTTAAAATCTTAGAGCAATAATATAATACTAGAAGGAGAAACAAATTTATATATAACAAAATGCTGCACCCTATGCAGAAACTAAACATAAACATATGGATATTGCAATAGGCAAAAATTAACAATACTACAATAATCGGCAAACGAAAAAAATATACCAAAATTAGAAATGCGTTTAGATACAAATTACTGTATTAGACGAACACTAAAATTCTATGATTGAGTCAAGGTTAAAACATCTATCTTTAAGACTATTATTGCTCGACAGTTTCTCATAATTCATCTCCCAAATCTCCTTTATTACATTGTGGATTAAAAGGACTGTCAATCCGGACACAGTGAACCAGGTGGATGCATAAAATTTTCTCTCAAAAGGAATGGAACAAAAGGAATGAAATGACAAGGAAAATAAACATACTGGCTTTTAAAAACTATTATTGGATGGTTTTATAAAACCACTAAAATTGAACAAACATAACTATTTGAGAAAAAGACAAAAAGCATATAATTAATTGGTTTTTAGTTGGGCCAAAAATTATACAATAGGTTGGGCTCTAAAAAGCTAATACCCACTCGATTTTTAACCCAACCCGAGCCAAAGCTCAACTCGGTTTGGTTTCATTAACACCAACCAATTCTTTTCCTCTTCAAGTGAACACAATAGATTAATTTATCATTCACCATTGATATTAATCGTGTAATATAATCTTACACTGTAAGTATTAGTATACATATTTCGTATTATGCGCCCATAAATTAGTATTGATATCTAACAAGAAATTGTCTGATTAAAACAACAAGCTAACTCGAAATATGAGAAAGAATAACTATGAAGAATTAAACCTTCCATAGCGCTTCTATAGTGGCAACTATCAGATTTACTCACTAACTAGTGAACTTGATGCCTTGAACTATTCAACTTTTCTTGCAAATAAGACAATAGATGTCACATAATCCTTTTTTTAATACCTTTGGTTCTCATAGTTGTGTTCATCTTGGCCTTAGAACATGTCCTAGAGAATCTAGCATTATCAATTCTCATAGAATTAGTCACAATTCACATGCATATATGTGATCCCTTATCAAGAGTACCCTACCATACCCCACTTGATTTCATAAAGTTATAAGAATCATCAAAAATATCGCTTAACCTAACTCCTTTGTAGGCAACACTAATTCACCATAAGAATGGGCAAGAGTGTTTAATTCATTCAGTGTTCACACGAAGTTACTATAATTTGGTTATCCCTTTAAACCTAGATTTCAGCATCTCCAGTTAACTATGTTATGTTACCATTATATAACTTTTAATTTACAGGCTTAAGTCCCATTCCCTTTTATGATTTACAGAATTGCTATCTCGTTAAACCTTTTGTTAACAGATTCGCAATAGTACCTTTTGATTTTACCTAAGTAATAAAGATAATCTCATTTAAGAGCAACTATCTCATGGTATTTTGTCTTCAACGAATGCATCGAGACTTACTATTATACAAACTACTTTGTGCTATACCAATTATAGATTGGCTATTGTAATGTATACATATTGCCTGCATAGGTTTCAACCAACATAGAATATCTTTTGAAAAATTTTAAAGCCATTCCGCTTTTTCTTCAACTTTGTTTAAAGCTATAAACTCAAATTCTATTGTGGACCTTGTTATACATGTTTGTTTAGAAGATTCCAAGACATTGCAGCTCTTCCAATAGTAAAGACAAATCCATTAGTAGATTTTAAGTCTTTAGTATCCGATTTCCAATTTATAATGCTATAACCTTCAAATATAGCCAGATATCTTGTATAATACAATCCATAACTCGAGGTGTATCTCATGATTGTTAAGAGTTGTTATACTTATTAACACCCAAATGGATGTTATTCTCAATACATGTAAATATTTATCAAAGCCATCCACACCTTGTTGTTTATATCCTTTAACAACAACCCAAGCTTTGTATTTATCAATAACTCTATTAGTTTTCACTTTCATCTAGAAAATCCATTTATAGCCTAATGGATTTCTTTAGGGATTCATGCCACTCTAGGCACCTTCAAGGATTACTAATACCATGGATAAAGTATCATCTGTTACTCCATATTAGGGTAGTCATGATAGTACCTAGCATGTTGGTACCAGTTCATGGCACTTTTTCCCACTTATTATGTCAATTCCCTTTTCTACAACAAGACCATAGTTGAGTTCCCTGATTAACATAGAGTTAAAAATTTTTTCACATGTCTTTCTCTTACCTTCAGGGACTAGGCCATGATCATATCAAATAAGGCACTGAATATAGTGCTAGTTCACTTTTCCTGATGTGGACTCAATCCATATCAGTTTTAGGTCATATTTTTACTTTAAAAGATTTTGTATTATTACCTTAACAAAACACCCCCACATTTTTATGTATTTATAGGATGGTTTTTTATCCTCCCACAATTTATATGGTGTCTAATTTGATTTCCTGTGGGGTATTTAATTTAAAATATGATTGGCTGTTAAAATAGCTTCCCCTGTAAATTCTAAGATAGTCACAAACGTGACTCAACAAAGCATTCATCTTAAGCACCATATTCTCATGGCCTCGTCTTTTGCTTACCAAAGAGTTTCCCATAAACAATTGCTCATCATGAGCAGCCTCTTTATACTCAAACAAACTCCTTCTATTATAATAGACATGACAAATGGCACCAGTATCAACCCACCATATCTTTGGGTTTTCCACCATGTTCACTTCAGTCGCAAGAATGGCTAGCTCAATCTCATTATAATCAACCATGTTGGCTTGAGTTTTCTTCTTATTGTTCTGATGTTAGTATCTAGCAAGTGTCCAAGCTTATTGCACTTAAAATAAGTATCCATGAACATCTTGATATTGGCTTTCTTACTGCCTTGGAAAGAACTAGAAACAATTTGTTTCCACTTCCTCAACATTTGCCTTGACATCCATAGTCTGAACACCTCACTTCCTTTCTAAATTACAATTATCCTGTTCAATTCTTAATTAGATAATCAAGTCTTTTAAGTTCATCTATTTTTTTCATGCCTGAGATAATTCTTGAAATTGTTCCATGAAGGTGGTTATTTTGATAGAAAAATGGCCACACGAAATGGTAAGCTAAGCACCATTTTTCCAAAAATGATTTTATGGATGATCAATTAAAAGTCACCATTTTTGAGTCCACCATCTTGAAGTCCAAAAATCGACCGACCACCAATTTTTTCATGCTGGCATCCTCAGTTTTGTACTTCCTATCTAGGGATTCCCACAATTCTCTCCTCATCATTATCAGACTATACATATAGTATAACGTGTTATCTAGTCCATTGAAGATATAATTCTTGCATAAGAAATTTAAATATTTCTATGGATCCGTTGAGGCCATTATGATGGTATCTGTTTTTTTTTCCTTAGAACTGGGGCCTTTTCCATAAAAACAAGGCTAGATTCAGAATGGTTAAATGAAATAGCATCTTTTGCTTCACCATTTGAAGTCCAGATCATGGAACTTCTCTAGTCTCTCACCATGCATAGCATGTGGACATAATTGTGTTGTAGGTGTATTCACATTACCGATAGAGGGTTTTGCCATCTGTTATTTAAAATAACAGGATCAACTTAATACAATATTATCAAACTCTTGTTATCAAAACAAGTTGAACTGTACATCGAATTGTTATATTAAAATATAAATAAGGCATGCAATTTACTAGCAATATATATACAAACAAAACATAAAATATATGTCACTCATTTAGGTTATAAAAATAACCGACCAAAATGGATATCCAAATAATCCAGTCATTTGCATATACATATACACCAATACATACCAAAATGTAATGAAACTATACATATATGAATAAACAGAGTATAAAAATATATATAAACTCATAAAAGAAATGAATAAACACTTACATGAAAGAAATGAATAAACATTTTATGAAATAATATAGATATAAAATATATGCATATCACAATGTATAAACAACAAATAGAAAAATTGAAATTAGAAACCAATCTATTTCATGGGTGACTAAACCAACAAGAGAAAATTTAAAGAAAAAAAATCCAAAACAGAATCTTACAAAACCAAAAATGCAATTATTGTAGTATGTAAATTATAAATATGTATTAAAACACATACAAAGATATATAAAATTCTAAACCAAACACTGATATATTTAAGGAAAAAAATCAGACCAATCAATTATAAAACTTAAACTCAAATACTGAAAAAAAATACATATAAAAATTAAAAAAAAAAATGTAATCTGTTAAAAACGTATTAGTAAAAAGAAATGATAAAACCCGATTTTTTTCAAAGTTGTATATATATGTAATTAGGGTTACGACAATAAATAAAGAATGATCAGCATGAAATAAAAAAAAAAGAATATATGCACATAATGATTCCAAGTTTCCAACGTATAATGAGACAATGGCAACAATCATTACAAATATAAAACCAGTGTGTAGTATTTAGACCAGGCTTTAAATAGTATGAATAAAAAAATGTGTCAAAAAATTAAAACCAGTGTGTAGTGTTTAAACCAAGCTTTAAACGGTACGGACAAATAATGTTTGTATAGAATTGAGGAAAATCGGTGTCGATTAAATATTGACAAATGAGTGCCCAATAAAAAATTGTTAAATAGTATTGACAAATACTAGTCACAAGATTGTTGCAGCCTATGCAAAAATTAATCATAAATGCACGAATATTGCAATAGAAAAAATTAACCATTCTGCAACAATAGGAAAATGGAAAAAAAATACTAAAATTAAAAATACGAGTCAATATATATTATCGGATTAGACAAACACTGAAATTTAATGATTGAGTCAAGATTGAAACCTTTAACTTTAAGACAATTACTGCACCTCTTGATTGTTTGATAGTTTCTTGCAATTAATATCTCAAGCCTCATTAATCATGTTGTAGATTGAAAGTATTGTTAATCCAGACATAACGAACAAGGTAAATATAAAAAATTCTCTCTTAAAAGGAAATGGAATAGACAAAATGAAATGACAAGAAAAATAAACAGATAGGCTTTTAAAAACTCCTATCAAATAGTTTTATAAAACAACTAAAGTTGAACAGACATAACTGTTCAAAATAAGGCAATATATTAATAAAAAATAAAACTCATAAGATATATAAATTTTAGCGATTGATAAATTTACAAATCTATTATATTTTAGTTTTCATAATAAAATATTAAAAAGTGAAAATATCAAACTTTGTAAAAAAAAAGAATTTTTTTTGGTTAAGTCAATTTATATAGCACTATAATAGAAGTTAATATTGCTAAAAAAAAAAAGATTTTTAAAAATAAAATAAGAGGATGATAAAAAAATATCCTCTTTAATCTTGAACTTAAAAGTATTGGGACAAATATTGTCCCTAATTTAATAATATTAGAAGTGTACGTCATCTTTAAAACTTTTCAAAGATATGGTTTTAGAATATAACTGTTAGGAAGGATTTTTGAGTCTCTACAACTTTTAGAAATGATTTTTTATCTTTTGAAAATAATTATTAATCGTTTTCAATTCCTATAAATTTTGTAGTGTACTATCCCGAATTTTTTACAAAACACAAAAGGTTTAAGATTATTTATAAGAAGAAAAGAATATATGTACAGATATTTTTTAATAAAAAAAAAAAACCCGTTAACAACAATTTTAACTTCATGAAGGCCATTAGCAAGAGGTAACTCTATGATTAAGCATAAGGCATTAAAAACAATCACAAAGATATATAATAGAATTGAAATATATGAGAAGTTATGTTGAAAAAGCTAGTAAACCAATTTGGTTTTTTTCTCCAATTTTACATGATTTTGATTTAATATTTATGATAAGCTTATTAATTTATAAATAATGATTAGTGAGGTCAATAAGTAGATAAATAAAAATGTAATTTTAACTTATTTTATCAATTTAAAGAAAAATTAAAAATATAATAATTTTAATTTAAAAAGGATAAATTTAAATAATATTTAATATAAAGACGTATTCTTATCTAGGGATTTCAAAAATTTTGAGGGAGGAAAGCTCCTCGATCTTCACTATCACTGGCATCGTCCCCATCACTTAATCCTACTGAAGATTGAGCAAAGTACTCTTAATTTTAAATCAAAATAACATTATTTTTATAATTTGTTTTAAAATTAAAGATGCTTTAGTCAATCTCCCTAATCCAGCTATTAAACATAACATTAGTATTCTCCTTTCTAGCTCATTTCTTTGCTATACATGGAATAAATATAGATTCTCACACTATATTCTATGCTTTCAGCAGGTAGACTAAAATTCAGTATGAGATCATTAACAGCATTTTTCGAGCACCAGGTCCACATAAATTGATAAAAAATAAAGTTCACGTAAATTGATGAAAAGTACCCCTAATGAAAATCAAAGCCCTCAACGTGACAGCTTGACTTCAGCAATCAAGTTGAGTCGAATCTTATCCTTGTCGTGCAATTTGCATTGAATTGATAAAAAAATCGTCGGATAAATTGATGAATGGCTTCCCTTAGTAAGCAACCAAAACCTTTAACGTGACATCTTAACTTCAATGGTCAAATTTGGGAGTCTAACCATTCCATCTTTGTGATGCACCTGGCCCTGGGCCCTGGCGGCTGCGACAATCCCGTCCGAAGAACAACGACAAGAGCTCAGCCTGTATTTATATCTAGGCTTTGCACTTGATTCATTCAGACAGACAAAATCAAGAAAAACTTTCGAGTTTTGGGAAGCACTATATTTTACAGTTAAGCAGATGGACAGCAGTGTGGAGTCCAGTTGTTTTGGGGTTCCAGAACACTTTTTGAGTTCAAGCGGCCAGAAAATGCCAGTTTTGGGCTTCGGCACGGCAATCGACCCACCCGTAGCACCAGAAGTTATAAAGCAGGCAATTATCAATGCAATTGAGCTTGGCTACAGGCACTTTGATACAGCTTCTGTATACGGTACAGAACAGCCGCTTGGTGAAGCTATCCTTGAAGCAATTTCGCTCGGCCTAATTAAATATCGGACGAGCTCTTCATCACTTCCAAGCTGTGGTGCAACGATGCTCATGGAGAACTTGTTCTCCCTGCCCTTCGCAGGAGCTTACAGTAAGACTAAGATATTCCGTCGTCTCTATATATTGACACACTGAAATTATAAATTGCTTTTCCTGTAGGAATCTCAAGCTGGAGTACCTCGATCTCTATCTTATTCACTGGCCAGTGAGTCTTAAACCAGGGAGATTCGAATTCTTAGTAATTAATACCGAAGACGTCCTCCCAATGGATTTCGGGTCCGTATGGTCTGCAATGGAAGAATGTCAGAGGCTTGGCCTCACAAAGTCTATTGGTGTTAGCAATTTTTCCTGCAAAAAGTTAGCTGACATCCTTGCCTTTGCATAGATCCCGCCGGCTGTTAATCAGGTATGTATCTCCCTTTCCTCTTTGACGCACACAACTCCTGGCATTCGATTGTTTGAATCTTTGGAGTAGCGAACGATGTTACTGAAGTTGTTACAATGTTTGCAAGGTGGAACTCAACCCGACTTGGAACCAAAAGAAGCTAAGAGAGTTTTGCAATGCAAATGGGGTCTTTCTGACAGCTTACTCTCTATTGGGAGCTTCTGGGACCGCCTGGGGCAGCAACAGAGTTATGGACAATGATGTGATGAAGGAAATTGCCGAGGCAAAAGGGAAGACAATTGCTCAGGTTCTTTAATTTTTTCATTTCTTTCAAACAAAAGTTATTGTATTTTTGCCTCCTTTGTTTCTCTTTCTTCGTGGAAAACAAAATTAATGGTCAATTACTAATCCAAAAACAGATATGTGTGAGATGGGCGTATCAACTAGGTGTCTCTATGGTAGTGAAGAGCTTTAATGGTGAGAGGATGAAGCAAAACCTTGACACGTTTACTTGGTCACTGGGCGAGGATGAGATTGAAAAGATCAATGACATCCCACAAAAAAGACACCATTGCGGAGAAGAATTCATCTCCAAAGACGGTCCTTTCAAATCACTTGAGGAATTTTGGGATGGAGAAATGTGATTTGGAGTATTATTTTTCGTTTTCCCAGATCTAAATATTCTCGTTGCTACTTACTATCGGTTTGAATATATATGATAAATAAATGATAATAATCAACGAGAGAGATTTGTAATGTTTTGCAGTCCTTTCGTGTTAGTCTTTGTCTAATCGTCAATTGGATTTGTCCAAAATAAATATCACATTTTGGATTTTACATCTTTTAAAGGTCTTTGTTTGAGTTTTTAATTATAATTTTATTAATACTTAAAGAATTTCTTTTTTTTTGAATATGTAAGATTTGCAAGGGAATTGAACATATATAACTCGAGATTTAAACAGCGGATTGTTACGAGAATGGAGAACTTATTAAATAATGGAAAGGTTATTAATGAATTATTGCAGGAGACAGCTAGGCTACAAGAGGCAGTAGCACAGGGTGCAAATGACCAAGTTAGGATAAAGGAGACACGGGAAGTTGCAAGTGGCGGTAACAATTGCATGGGCTTTTGGACAGGTTTAGTTTGAAAAATTTTTTGTTTGGGTTTCAGTTTAAAATTTTTTAAATTTTTAGTAATTTTAAATTTTTATTATTTTAGTTTTAGTTATATTTTATAGTATTATTTATTTTATGTTAAATATAATAAGTTTTATGTAATTTAAATGTTTACGTCTAAAAATAAAATATTAATTTAATGTTATTATTTTAATTAAAATTTTGTTACAATATGATATTTTTTTTATTATATTTATAGAGTAAAATCAATATTTCTTAACACCAAAGGATATAAAATTAATTTATTATATAAAATTAATTTATATAATAATATATTCTAAAAAATATGATATATTATAAATTAATTATATTGATATTTATAATAATTGATTTGATGAATTCAAATTTAAAAAAGTAAATACATTATAATTTAAATTATGCAGATATATAAATATAATTGTGCATATAATAATTAAATAAAAAATGGGCTAGTGACTATATTTTAAGAATACATAAAGTATATAACTGTGATTTAAGAACCAATAAGACAAAAAAAATACCACTAACTAAGTGTTATTTAATTATTTGTTGTAGTGATATAATTTTAACTTAAAGCTAAATTTTCTAAAAAACAATGATTTAAAAAGTGCTTTATATATATAGAATATATTTTAATAATTTATTATTTTAATAGTAAATATTGAGTAAAATGACTAATGAGGATGAGATGACTAATAACATATAAAAATGATAATTTTAGATTCAATACAATTACATAACACATGAATAACATATGATATATAAAAAATATCACGATTGAAGTTACTTCGATCATATAAATCAAGTTTAATTTTAGAAAAATCTTTCCTTTTCAAATTATATTAGGCATCTCTTTTAATTGGATTGATGTTTCCAACTGTTTATTGGGTTTAGATTTTTGTGTTTTTATTATTCTTGAAGTAGTTTTTTTTTTTTTTTTTTTTTTTTCCCCTTGGGCTTTGAAACTTAAAGTAATGTCTAACCAACTTGAATCTATCATGGGCTTGCCCCATTTGCTGTCTAAAACTCACCGCCAATAGGCCACTCTCTTGGCCATAACAACCCATTTGGCTGGAATCCTGTATTATTTTTATTTTTTAAAGTTTTTATTAAAGTATAATATTTTTGTTATATTATATACTAAAATCAATATTAGTTAGAAACCTAATGAATATTAAATTAATTTTTTATAAAATCGATTTGTTAAATAATTATTTAAAAATGATATATATTAACATTTAATATAATTGATTTGATAAACTTAAATTTCATCATCTAAATATATTATAATTTATATTATGCATATTTATAAATATAATTGTACATATTAGTAATTAAATCAAAATAGATTAAAAGTTATAAATGAAGAATAAATAAGAGTAGAAGATTAAGATTTAACAGTTGGTAAGAAAATACAAAAAAATTATCACTAATTAATTATTGCTCAATTTTTTTATAATTATTAATCTCAACTTAAAACTGATTTTTTAAAATGTCATGATTAAAAATTACTCAATAAATAATATACGTTTTAATAATATACGATTTCAACAGCACATATTACATATTAAATATTAATATAATGAAGATGAGATGATATATAATTTATAGATATAATAATTTTAAATATAATATTATTACATGACATGTGAACGAAATATAATATATAAAATAATGTCACAATGGAACTTGATTTGGTTGTAATTTAACTTTGGAAATATCTTTTCCCTTAAATCATGTTCGGCCTATTATGGGCTTGACCCATTTGTGGCGCGCACACACTCGCAACAAACCGCTCCCTTGATCACGACAACCCACCGCTATCGTTTGGTGGAATCCTTTGCTTTTTTCTTAATTATTTATTTATAATTTTTTAAGTTCTTTTTTACTATAATATGATACTTTTAATTATATTTATCTATTAAAATCAATTTTTGTTAGAATCAAACATATAAACTTAATTTATTATATAAAATTAATTTGTTAAATAATTTATTATAAAAATTAATTAAATTGGTAATTAAATTTTTTTAATAAAATATTGTTTAATTACAATTTGATCATTCTTATTTTTAATATTAAATTCGAGTTTGATCGATCTTGGATTTGTGTTTTTTTGAGGTTTAGGTGAATTTGGGGTCAAGTTTTCTTAGGTTTAGCTTTTTTGGATTTAGGCCAACTCAAGTTCAAAATTTTTCATATTCAAGTTTTTTATTTTTTTGTTAAATAAGATTTGAAAATTAGCTTCGAATGGGGATCAAAATGGTAAGTTCTTTCATCAAACCTGGTTAGGAAGGAGGAAACAAAACAAAATAATTGGAATTCAAGATGAGAATGAGAACTGAAATGAAAAAGAGCAGCAAATAATGGAGGGTGTTCTAAAGTTCTACAAAGAGCTTTTCAAAAGTAAATTTCAAAAGTAAAGGGAGCAGGGAATGGGTAGACATTGAGGTGACAATTGGGTGGGTTTGGGTAGGTTTGGGTTTGGATTTATTTAGGTTTGGATTAATTTGGGTTTGGATTTTTTTGGCTTTGGGCTAATTCAGGTTCGGACCAATTAAAGTTCGAGTCTATTTGGGTTCGGATTTGGGTTTAGGTCGGGTTCGGGTTCAAGTATATTTTACATCATTTTTTATTTTATGTTAAATGTAATCACTTTTACGTAATTTTGAAATCTAAGCCCAGGCATGAATTTGGCCTGATCCGGCTCAAAAAAATCTTAGTTCGGTTTTATAGGCCTAGCTGCGATCCTAAAAAATTTTAAATTTTAAACTTAGGGCCGAATTTGACATGGCCGACCCATTTAAGTACAAATAATTATTCATAACATTAAAAAGTTATTTTTATATTAATATTTACATATTTTATAATTAAATATAAATTAAGTACAACGCTTTCAAAGCTCATGATATAATTTACTTTTCGATAAATTATTACTTTATCATAAATAAACCTGTTCAAGGATCGGGCTACTCACTTAGCCTAATTGGGCTTGGGCTCGAGTTTTCATATTTTTGTTTCAAACTAGCCTAACTCGATTGAAAACAGTGATTTTAAATTAGAATAACATATATTTTACTTGAATTTAATTATAAAATATATAAATATTAATAAAAAAATATTTTTGAATATGATGAACAGTAATTCTAGTTTGAACAAGCGGGTTTAAGCACATTAAATAAGGGCCTAGGCTTGAGATTTTAAAATATTCAGACTGCCGCCTGACCCAATCCATAAACAGGTTTAATCACATATAAAATATAAATTAAGTTTTCAATATTTAATTAAATTATATTTGGTATTAATATTTAATATTTAATATTTAATATTTAATATTTAATATTTAATATTTGATTCATTTTTGATATAGTAATTATTTATTATGACTTTTATATTTTTTTAATTTATCTTGTTACTTTGTTATATTATTACCAGATTCTAATTATCATTACTTGAAATAATAATAATAAAACAAGAAAAATATTCAAAGAAGTATTTTAAATTTTACTACTAACATATATAAACTCTCAATAGTTAATGAGTTTAACTAATTAAATTAAAAAAAATGTGATAAATCAGTAATATACTTTATCGATAATATTTCAAAGCTCATGATATAATTTATTGTTTGATAAATTATTATTTTATTATATATAGACCTGCTCAAGGGTCGAGCTACCCACCTGACACAATTAGGTCTAAGCTCAAGTTCTCATTTTTTTTGTTTTAGACTAGCTTAGCCCAGTCAGAATAGTGATTTTAAATTAGAATACTAGATATTTTATTTAAATTTAATTATAAAATATATAAATATTCATAAAAAAAATATTCTTTAATATGACGGATAATAATTCTAGCTTAAATAGGTGGGTCTGGGCACGTTAAATAACAGATGAGGATTGAGATTTAAAAAAAAATTCGGGTCGTAGCTTGGCCCAACCCATGAGCAGGTTCAATCATATATAAATATAAATTAAATTTTTAATATTTAATTAAATTATGTATGGTATTAATATTTAATTCATTTTTTATATATTATTATCTATTATGGTTTTCATATTTTTTAATTTATCTTATTACTTTATTATACTATTATCAGATTCTAATTATCATTACTTGAAATAATAAGAATAATAAGAATAATAAGAATAATATTCAAAAAAGAATTTAAAATTTTACTACTAACACACATAAAACTTTTAATATTTAATAAGTTTAACTAATAAATTAAAGAAAATGTGATAAATGGATGAAATACTTTATTGACAATATTTTCGAAGCTCATGATATGATTTATTTGTTGATAAATTAATATTTTATCATATACAGTTCTGTTCAAGGTTCGGGCTACCCACTAGATTCTCATATTTTTATATCAGACTAGCTAGATCGGGCTCGAAATAATGATTTTAAATTAATATATTTCATTTAAATTTAATTATAAAATATGTTCTTTAATGTGATAAACAGTAATTCTGAACATATTAAATAAGGGCCTGGGCTTAGAATTTTAAAAAAATTTGGGCTGCGGCCTGGCCCAACCTATGAGCAAGTTTAATCATATTTAAAATTTAAATTAAGTTTTAAATATTTAATTAAGTTATTACAAGAATAATAAAATAAAATTTATAATTAAAGTTTTTGATTTATAAAAAATATTTAATTATAATTTCTTCATATTTATTTTGGCATTAAATTCAGGTTTAGGTCAAGCTTGAGTTCGAGTTCTTTTAGGTTCAGATCATTTCGGGTTTGGGCCATTTTGGGTTTGAATTTTCTTAAGTCCGGGCCATTAACTTTTTGATTAAATCGAATTCGATTCGAGTTCAAACTTAAATTTTATCGGATAAATTTTTTAGTTCGAATTTATTTTTGCCACCTCTGGGTAGATATCCTTGATTAGGTTCACAGACCGGTAAATGAAGAGGTGAACAGTGAGTTGATAAAAGAGGTTAAGGAGGGGGAAATCAGGAAGGCTTTGTTCTAAATGGGTGTATATAGCAAATGCACCAGAACTGAATGGACAGTAGCTCTGGAATATAACCAAGAAAAAGGTGTCTGAAGCGGTAAGATATTTTTTCAGAAATAGAGGGATGACGGAGGAGATAAATATTACAGATGCGAGCCAACCAATAATAAAACCAATTCAGACCATAAGTTTATGCAACTTTGTAGATACGGTGATAGCAAAAATAATGGTTACTAAAATCTAATAATAATAAAGTTATTCCAAAGCTCTTATCACTCCCTTACTGAAGTCCAACTCACACTCGCAAATAAAAGAATCTACATGTGTCGCTTCCACCAAGTGTGGCTTCTAACTTACTCATGATTTTCATATTATTGTGATCATATGCGATAACATTATATATCACACAATTCAATATGAGGTTATGAAAAGCAAAGCATAATAGAACATTTTTATTCTGTTTCCTAAGAACATAGAACATTTTTCTTATAACCAAGTGGGGCTTAAACAAAGTGGCAAAGTGTAAATCCAATTCAATATTAAAAAGCAAATAAATAAATAAATGAAACCACTACAAAAAAAAAAAAAAAAAAGAATGTAAATCATTAATGTGAATAATATCACATCTTAAATTCAGTAGTCAATCACAAGCTTGATCACTGATCAGCGAAATTCAATGAAAGTACTCTGATTCAGGATCGAAGGAAAAGAAAATTTCGAGTTCTTGACCAAAAAAAAGAATAATGGAAAGCAGTTTGGAGGCAACTAGCTTTATTGTTCCGGAATATGTTTTAAGGTGGAATGGCCAGAGAATGCCGGTTTTGGGATTTGGGACGGCATCCGACCCCGTTGAAGGATCAGAATTAGTTACAAAACAAGCAGTTCTTCAAGCAATTAAACTTGGTTACAGGCACTTTGATACTGCTTCTTTGTACGGGACAGAGCAGCCACTGGGTGAAGCAATCATTGAAGCAATTTCCCTTGGCTTGATCAAATCTCGAGACGAGCTCTTCATCACTTCCAAGTTGTGGTGCGCCGATGCTGATGCAGAACTTGTTCTTCCTGCTCTTCGGAGAAGCTTGAAGTAAAATATTTGTTACCTATTCTATGTTCTTTAATTTTGATATATCGATATATACTTTATTTTGTCTTTTTTCTGTCGATGTGAAGACAGCAGCTAATTCTTGTCTAAATCTTTAATCTGCAGAAATCTCAAGTTGGAGTACCTAGATCTCTATCTTATTCATTGGCCTATAAGCGTAAAGAAGGGGATTCAAGGAGTCTCAGGAGATGAGGAATACCTCATCTTCCCAATGGATTTCAGTTCTGTATGGCCCGCCGTGGAAGATTGCCAGAGGCTTGGCCTCACAAAATCGATAGGTGTCAGCAATTTTTCATGCAAAAAGGTGGCCAACATTTTGTCAATCGCAAAGATCCCTCCAGCTATTAATCAGGTAACTCTTAGCCTTCAAATTTGTTTCAACTTTTTAAGTGGCAATACTATAAGAGCAATTGAAAGCTGTTCCAATATTATTGAAGGTGGAAGTGAACCCACTGTGGCAACAAAAGAAACTTCAAGAGTTTTGCCATGCAAATGGGATCCTTTTGACAGCTTACTCTCCATTGGGAGCCATAGGAACCAGTTGGGGCAGCAACAGAGTTCTAAAGTGTGAGGTACTGAACGAAATTGCCAAGGCAAAAGGGAAGACCGTGGCTCAGGTGTGCTTTTCATCACCCCCACCCCCAAAAAAAAAAGTTATAAAATTAATTTTCTTTCATTATTGTCCTTGTTTTGAAATTCTAAATGAATCAAGATGCATGAAAAGTTGATTACTAAATACTAATCCAAAATCAGGTATGTCTAAGATGGGCATTTGAACAAGGGGTGAGTATAATAGTGAAAAGCTTCAACGGTGAGAGAATGAAGCAAAACCTTGACATATTCAATTGGTCATTGAGCGAGGATGAGCTGAAAAAGATCAATGACATCCCACAAAACAAAGGCTACAGAGGAGAAGAGTTCCTGTCCAAAGAAGGTCCTTTCAAGACACTTGAGGAGCTTTGGGATGGGGAAATTTGATTTGGAATATTATTTTTCATCCGCACAGAACTGCTTTTTTATAAATTTGGCAAAGGAAAAATTGCTTTTTATGTCATTCTCTCGTAGTAATTCCCATGACTCCGTTGTACTTTTCCCTTCCACCGACTTCAATGAATGATGGCTTAGTTCCGTTTTATTCAATCAACTACTATTATTTGATTTTTTTTTTCAAATTTCAATTACATTATAGTACACTAAATAATTTATCCCTTAAATTTTTGTACTAAATTATGATTGTATTGTGTATAGTAGTAAGTAAGGATGGTGCCTACAGAGATTGTTCTTTAATTTATAAATTACTGATCCAAAATTCTAACCAAACAAAGTAAAAAAAAAAAAAAAAAACACCCTTCACAAAGGAAATAAACTAAAATTTGATATGGCAGTTTGATTGTATTGAGATGCAAATAGAATAAGAAAAACATAAAAATAAAACCAAGATTTAAAGAAACAAAATTTTATATCAAACAAATAACAATTATGATGAAAAGTATGATTAATGAATCATTTATCACCCCTAAACATGAATTTAGCCAATAATCAGAAATATCTTTCACTCTCTCTGAAAATAATAACCCTAAGACAACCACAAGCTCGATTGTTTCAATCTTTCCTTATTTATTATTGAGACAACGAAAAATGTGCTTTTACCCAATCCTTTTTAATGGAAAAACCTAGAAAAAGCTGTCTATATTTAGTTTAAAGAAAGCATTCAGTCTAGAAAGATGGATTATATCAAGCAATAAACACACAAACTCAGTTTATTTAACTTCAGTCATACTTTACATTGTATCGAACGAATATCTCATAAAAATAAATTTGCTACTTATGTTTAAGAATCTTGACCATTATAGATCGAAACACTAAACTACCTATCAAATCACTATAATATTCATCTAGCTTCAATTAATGACATTCAATTGGTAGAATATAACAAATTTAAAAAAAAAAATAGTTGAAAGAATTGTGAAATTTATTAACTAACAATCACGTCTAGGACTTTGAAATTATACTTAACCACAAAAAGAATTTAGTTACCCATACTTGATGTGTTCAACAACATATTCATAAGAAGATCATGCCAGAACGAATGAAAAGGAAAAGAAAGAGAAAAAGAAGAAATTCAGATATAGTGGTTGGTTGTAATCTCTTTTTTTCCCTTTTAGTCTTCTCTTTGTTCTCTCCTTGGTTCTCTTCTTGTTCTTGTTCTTATGCTCCCAGCCTCATCTTAATTATGATCTTACTCTTCCTTGAATGCCAAGGTTAAGTCTCTATTTATAGTGGTTGAAAAAACCCTAAGTAGAGTTGGAGAATCTTAGTTAAAGTAAAGAATTTGTTGTTACTTTTATAACAGATTTTGTTGACCTTTTCGCTTGGGCTACAAGAATCTGCATATTACTTAGAGTGCAAGAATCAAGCTTTTACTAAAAATTTGATCTTTCTTACTCTAATATTTTCTTCCATCTTATGCTTATGATATTATAAATTCATTAGCATGTTTTTGCTTCGTTTTCCAAAATAAATCTGAAATTGAAAAACAACCATAAGTAACCAAAAATAAAGATAAATAAACATAAAAAAAAACTAAGAATAAAAAATGTATAAAATGTGTAATTTATGCAGTTATCATGTCATAGCAACACCATTTCATATTCATGTTGCTACACTTATGTTCAATCTGAGATCCAAAAAATATCCATAAGCTCTGCTTGAAGAATGGCACCCAAAGTTTAACTCAAAGGTAACTGTTGTTGCAGGGTCCAAGATTTAATAGAAACTGTGCTTGAAGCTTTTGGAAGACTTAGCTTAATGCCCTAAGAAGATAGTGTACAGTTTGGATTTAGAGGCAAATTCATTCAGTATTGCAAAATATGTGTTGGGATTTAGTTGCAAGTATATGCTGCTTTTGGGCTTGGGAACAGTTACCTATCTCTCCACCTATAGAATCATATAAATTTTTTATTAACCTTTGTTATTCATTAAGAAATGGAACAAATAAATAAAAATTATACATTGATCGATATGGAACGGCAACAAACTAGATTCTAAAATATAGCCCAACTTCTTACCTACTATAAAGCCCAAATACAAGCATTTCAAAATATCAATAATTATGAGAATACAACCAACAATATCATCTAATACTCCTTCCTCAATTTAGAGTGTAGCATGAATGTTCAAAATGCTTAATTTGCTAAGAAGTTTGTGAAAATTTTAGCCAATTAAAGTTGAGTAAAAGTAAGTAATGACAAAAGCCTAGATCGGATGTGCTCACAAATAAATGGCAATCTATCTTAATTTGCTTTATTCTTTCATGAAATACTTGGGATTGGTAACAATGTGGATGGTCCCTTGTTTGTCACAATTCATATTGGATTTCAATAGGGGATGCATAGAGTTCATAATAAGCTATGCAACCAAACTAATTCACTGACTGTCACTTCCATGGCTTGATAAATAGCTAAGGAAAATGACATTGTTCTTTGTTTCTTAGTTTTTGAAGATAGAGGTGAAGAACCCAATATGATGATATATTAAAGTTGTTAAGAGAAAGATTAATGAATCTAAGAACTAAAAAAAACTAATTTTTTAAGAACTTAACTTTGTTGGAAGAAAACCAACTTTAATGTATTCCTTAAGCTACTGCATTTTCATTCAAATAATAATTTACATAGTTAATGGTCCAACCACTATTACTATTACATCAAAAAATTGCATCTTGGTTAAATGAGCATGATCGATAAGCTATCAGTATATCAGTGATTACAATTAAAATGTTACACAAAAACAAAGGATAATAAGATTAACAAAAATACCACAGCCTTTAACACTATTTCTTGGCATTTTTACTAGAAACATCAAGTTTTATTCTCAGTGTTTCAAACCATACTTTTAGGAGGGAACTTTTTTAGGATATCAGTAAGTTGACTTTCAAAATTATAATGCACTAGTTTAACCTTTCTTTTTTTAGCTTCAGCTTTTTTAGCGAAATGATATTTTATCTTGATATGCTTGGTACAACTATGAAATACTGATTTTTTGCCATTGCTACTACTAGCTGGTTGCCACACTTGATCTTAGTGGACAAAATTTGAATATGTTTAAACATTCTAACAGCTTTCTTAACCATATTTCTTGGTTCACAATGGCAGTTACAGCAATATACTTTACTTCAATTGTAAATTATACTACTATCTTTTATTTTTTAGAATTCCAAGCAAATATTCTAGAATTAAGAGTGAAATAGTAGCTTATAGTACTTTTCATGTCGTCACATGAGCTTTCTCAATCATTATCTAAATAGCACAACTGTAGATACCTAATTTCTTTCGGGCCTTATCCAAGCAAAGTTTAGTTTGACCCTAGATGAAATATACACATCATTTCTGACATCATGGTACATGATTAAAAGGCCAGATAATAATAAAAAATAGAATAACAAAGAATGATTGTAGGATGCCGTGTCATTATTTTTTGAAGACATAGTACTAATTAGGGAAAAAAAGGTTTAAAGTGTTTGGGCACGAAATCAAACAATAGGAAACCATTGGAATATGAAAAAAATGTCATTTTCATGAAATTCACAAAAATGTATCAATATTTTTCATTAATGTATTGATACATCAGCGGGTTTAGCTTATTCCAAGCTTGAAACATGCAATTGTATCGATACAAGGCCATGTTGTATCAATGCATGTGCTCTGTATCAATACAATGTCAATTTTTCTAGGTTTTATTAGTTTTGGGAAAGAACCTGTATTGATACAAAACACCAATGTATTGATATTGCATGAAATTTTTCACCAAAAACAAGTTTTTTCACTCAAGGTTTCTTAAATTTCTTCTTCCTAATGGCCTTTAAGCATTTCATAACCATAAAAGAGGTTTCTCGTAAACATTTTTAATTGAAACATAGATATAAGAATCACCCACATAACTTGAGCAATTAAAGCTTGAAAAACTTAGAATAAATTAGATTAATGCTTTAATTATACTTTGGAACCAAATGGCACTTAGTTTGATTGATTTCTAACTATTTAGAGTTTTTTTCAGTTGAAATTCAATATGTTGTCATTTTAGGTTAGAGTTAAAAGCTCTTTTTTTGCATAAAACTTGGATATGGCCATTGGGACTGGGGTTTCTTTTTGAAAGCATGCAACTAAGATTGTCCGCTAAATATAGCTAAAATCATGCCCTATTTAGAAGGGTTTTAGCCCTTAATCAGACCACCTAGCCATGTAGAAAGATTGCTTATAAGTAAGCTTGGGTGTGTTGTTAAGATGTGGTAAACTTGCATAGGGATAAGATAATTGGCCAAAAGGGTCTTTTAAACACCTTAGGGATGTTCTTGGAGAAAGATTACAAAAGCTCTCAGCTGAAAAAACTAGAGAGCAAAAAAAAGAGAAAAAAAATCAAAAGAAAAAAAAAAAGAAAGAAGGATAGCTTCAAGTTTCTATAAAAGGTTATCTTCTTTCATCTTTTACTTTCATTTTGCATCTTCTTCTCTTTAATGAGAGCTTGATGATCCTAAGCTATGCTTAGGTGATGATTTTTGCCAAGGTGATTATTTTTGCCAAGGTGTAAAAACCAAGTTAGGGTCAAATCTTGAGCTATGATCTCAAAATGCCATATTTTGATTTTCTTTGATGTTTTTAGTTAAAAGTTCTATAGAAACCAAGTTTCCATAAAAAAAAGTTTATCTTTGAAATGTTTTATGTTGTTTTTCTTAGTTTCATGTAAGTTTTCATCGCGTGTTCTTCCATATTTTTGGTTATGGCTTTACTTTTGTGTTATCTACATTTCATGATAAGTAGGATGCATGCATTTATGGTATCTTCATGCATCATTTTCATAATTTACATGTCCATGCATTTTCCATGCATACATTGTGATTATGGCAACATTATCATGCATATTAGTAAATCAATGTAAGTTCATGTTAATGTGGTGTTTTAAAAGTAAAAATCATGTATGATGCCATATTAGTATGATTATTGGTGAAATTTGATGTTTGGATATGCATTTAGGAGTGTTAGAAGCTTCTAGGGACTTAAATGCAATTTTGATGACATTTAGGTCATTTTTCATGACTTAAGGACTTTTATGTCATTTCATGCAATTGATGTCATTTTCCATGTTCTGGGGATTTTTATGCAATTTTATGATGTTAGGGTCATTTAGGTCATTTTCCATTATTTATGAGCTTCTGTGCAAATTTATCTATGTTGGGGTCATTTGGATCATTTTCCATGATCTAAAGATCTTCATGCAATTTTATGTATTTTAGAAATATTTAAGTCATTTTCCATAACTTAGGAATTATTATGCAAAATTTCATGCATTTAAATCATTTTCTATGATTTAAGGACCATTCCATAATTTCCATGCATGTTAGGTCTATTTAGATTATTTTCCATATCAAAGGCTTATTTTGCAATTTCATGCATGTATTTTTGAGTCATTTTCATGATTCTATGCCATAAATTTAACATGCTTCTATGTTAATATGCTTCTATGTTAATTTAATAAGCCATAAATGTTTCTTTTTCCAAAAAAAAAAAATTCTTTTTTAAAATTTTTTTTCCAATAAAAATACAAGGCAGTATCCCTAAGTTAAAGTAGTCCATAGGTATGCTTCAAGTATATAAAAGTCATCTCATTAATTATTTTATGCAAAGATATACCTTCTTTAAATAAGTAAATCGAAATTTTCAATTCTCTGAAAAATAAAACTTTCGTATTTCTCTAGGTCTTTCGAAGAGGTGTGAAAAATTTTTTGATTTTCATAAAATAAAAAATGTATTTACTTAAGATGAGAAAAATAATATTAGTTATAAATAATTTCAAAAAAAATGAGGAATTATACTTAAATATTAAAAATTTAAAACCAACTATAATCGAGATATAGGATAAGACGTAATTCATAGGAAACCATTTTATAGGTGTTGCGAAGGGAACATGTCTCACTCTGCCCATAACCAACACCTAAACCCTTTTTATATGAATCTTTGATTAATACATAGACTTCGGAGTTTGTTTATGAAGGTTTCATAACCCTCCAAAGATGAACAGTAGGTGATCAATTTCTTCTAGCCAAAAGAAATTGGTGGCAACTCCAAGTCTTTTGGTTATTTCATAATGACCATTTAAGGTTAAGTTAGACGAGCAATTCGAATCGACAATAAAGCCCCATTCTAATACAAGAAAAAAGAAGAGAAATATTACCTATTCCAAGTCTGGCGTGTCAGATTTGCATTTAGCACGTTACAATAGCTTGGCAATTTGCATTTAGAAAGTTAAGCCTTACGTGTTATCCAATATCTTGGTTAATGCATTTTAATTGATATTTAATTATAGTTCCCTTAATTTTCTTAGGTAATAATTCATGCATTGTTATTACTATCATTTGATTTATTTCCTATTATTTATTTTCCTGTTATAATGTTTAGTTATTATTTGAGCACTTTCTTATATGGGTTGTAGAATAGGCTATTAAAGGTTTGCTTGTTCCATCTGTACACACTATATGCAAACATATGGATTATATTCTCCTCCATTGTATGGAAAAGGGAATAGGTGATTTGATATTTTAGGAGGAGGTGAAGTAGCTCTGCCTTCTGAGGTGTTAGCCTCTATATGGGCTAATTAAAAACCTACTGAGTGTGAATTCTTATGCTGTCTGAGGTGTTAGCCTCGCAGGGGCCTAAAAAATATTTCCATGCACGTTGGACCTTTTCAATAAAAACCTGTGATAGGTTACTCCTAAAAGGACTCAGGAACAATTCGTAAAACTATTTAGATGGTAAACCCGATCCTCATATTATGTATCGTAAAGGTTAACCTAGGTAGAGCCATGCTAGGCCTATGCTAGATTTTTCTCAAAACTAGGTACATAGGGGGGGGACACTTTTTACTATTTTCTTTTATTTCATAACTCAAACTTTTAAGATAAGTAATGGTGAATGTACATCGTTTTTGCTTTATTTTCAATCTCGAAGGAGCTTAATACCTTTAATGGATTTTCTTACGGTAAATTTCTAACAAATATTATCTTATTTTATATTATTGAATAAAATTTCCATAACTAGAAAAACAAGTTTTTTTAGCTTTTTTCTTTAACAATTAAAAATATAAGTTCTTGGGAAAAAAAAAGAAAAATGAAAAAAAAATGAAAGGAAAATGAATAAAATGAATAAAGCAAAAAATTAAAAAAAGAGAAAAATGAATAAAAAAAGAAGACAAAAAATTTTAGTTAAAAATTTTAAAGCACTTTGTTATATGAGGAATAAAAGTGATGCTAGATTTTTCTTTAATCTTTTGCATTTATCGCATGACATTCATATCTATTAGCTATGCCAGTGAATTTCCTCCAAGCATGACATTTTTCATGCATTTTATTATCATTGTGCTCATGCATTCATAAATCATGAATCACTTAACCCATTGGTTTATTGCATTATAAGGGTTAAAACATTAGAATCCAGTTAGAGGCAAAAATCAATGATTTAGAATTCATCGAAGAAGAGTTCGGCCATGAAGTTCGACGGATGAAAAATCAGCTCGATAGACTGTTAAGAATGGTCGAGGGTTTTCATGGGACAAGAAAAGAACTTTTCCTAGAAATATCATCATCTTCGATGAATCTAGAGAAATCATAGTTTGGGAGATAGATTGGAAGCATGAATAAGTGCTTTAGAGGAATTAGTTGGAATAAGAAAAGAGATCTAAGACATAAAAGAACAACTGTTCAAGTTGACAAAAATTGTTAAAGATCTTTTGGGTGATCCCCAAGAATCACCGTTACCTTTGACCTAACATTTGCCACTTGAAGACTCAAAGATCATATTGAACATATCGCTAGGTAAGATTTTGATCCGTGGCCTATTCGCATGATTGAAACAAACCCTTCTAACTCTGTATCTGTGTAGATTAGCCTATCCTTCAACCATGTTAATCTTTTGGTGCCACAAAATCACCTTCGAGCATCCATATTGAGAAAAAATCACAAAAAGATAAAGGAAATTCCGAAGTTGATCCAATCCCATTAACTTATAGAGCACTATACTCTCTTTTGTTCTTGAATCAACTTGTTTTCCTATGCACATTTACCCTTATGAACCTCTTTATCCTAAATGTTATAACATCAATACCCATTGTGAGTACCATAAAGGGTTACAAGGGCATTTTATAGAAAATTTCAATGTATTCAAAAGAACGGTTCAAAACTTACTTGATGCTAGTGTACTTCAAATCAAACCAAAATTGAATGTTGCTGCTAATCTTCCATCACGTCATACTTGGCCTAGCAGTTGTGAAGGAAATTTTGCACTTTGATTCGTCGAGTTTTCTAGCACAAGTTTCGAAATTAGCATCTGAAACTTCAACTACAAACTGACTAGGAAATAAACCTCTTGCCATAGGATTAAAGGACTTTGAAAATCATTAAAAGGGGTTGTAGAATGTTCACAAAGATAGTTTTCTGTGGCTACCTATGGATTTTGTAGGTAAAAAATTAAAGAATGCTTAGAAGTGGTACAATATCTAGGGTAATAGGATGCTTATAGAGGTAGCATTTAGCTACTTTGCGAAGCTCTGTAAATACAAGTGTACGTCTCGACAATGAATGAATGAATTTCAAGCTTTTTGGCTGACAATATGGATTCCTTGAATTATTGCCTCTATGTTGATCTTTCTAAGCCAAAGTCAATTATCCATTACACCATGCATATTAGTAACGTTAATACACCTATTTATTCATTTATGCATTCATTACCACATTCATTAATGTTCATTTATTCATTAATATTTTATAAGGAAATGAAAAGATCTCATTAAAACCTATAAAAAAAGGGTGTTGATAAGATTATGTCACTAGTCAAACTAATTTACGTGCACTTCACTTTTCCAGGTTAGGAAACACTGAAAATGGAAGGAAATCAGACTACTCAACCACACGAAAGAGGCCAAATTCCAAACCAAGAGTAAGGACTAGTGCCCTAGGATTTCAAACCATTCAGGGAGTTGGAAGAAAGAAAAAAACTCCAAAAATATATAATGCACAAGGCCAGACTTTTAGCCAAGGACATTCACTTCTGATTCAAGACTAACGAGTAGGCATTGCAAATGCCATTGGAGTTGCTGAACCAAAATTGCTAGCTATGGGCTTGTCCAAGATGACAAATGTCTCAGAGCTGTCGATATCGTGCCCTTGCTTTCAACGCTAAATAGAGCGTGTGTGACTTAAAAATATAATTTTTTCTTGAAAAAAAAAATCCTCTTAACCGAGATTCTCTTTTTTTATGTGAATGGAGCAAAAAAATACGAGTTCTCATCTCTTTTTTAATGAAAAGAGACCATCAAACGAATTGCTCGTCCAACTATTCTTAGATGGCCACCACGAAGTGGCCAATGCTTGCAGTCACCACCGATCATTGGATGCCTATTGAAACTGATATTCAAAGTTACAAAACTCAAAACATCGATTTCATGGTATGAGTGGTTGTAGGATTCGATGGTTGTGTTCGGGACTTGGTTATGCACAAAGAGGTACAAACCTCCCCGCAACACCCAAAATTGATAACTTTCCAGCCATCTCTTAACTCGGTTTTGGTTTCCTCGATTTTGACTTATCATTATTTTATTATAATCCATTTCCTATGCATGAATTTTATATAAAGTGAATTCAAGTTTTAGATAGAAAAATTTAAATCATATATGCACCGCGAAAAAATGGAAACATATTGATATTCCACAAAAATATTCTTCAGATTTAATTTTAATTAGATATGCTATGTCTAGAACTAGAGAGATACCGACATGGAACATTGCCTTATAATTTTTTTAAAAAATGATTTTGAAAATATGGATGCAAGATGATCATCACAAAGGAAACGTGTTAGTAAGACGATAAAATGAGATAACACCACATGTAGCAAATCACACTAAATAACAAAGGAGAAAAAAGAGGGACAATCGGAATATATCTCATAATTGTCATCAATTATTTAGAAACAACCAAGTTGACAATTTTGAGGTGTGTGTGGTTTAATTGATTAATTAAGTTATAAAAATCAGGTTTGAATTTTGGAAAAGTTTTTAATAGAGAAGGAAAAAATTTTGAGTTTTGATGATTTTTTTGAAAAGCGAGATTGGAGTGTCCCCTTGAAAAATGTGCTAGAGTATCCCTATAAATGAAAATTTTATTAATTTTTCAAAAGATGGGATTGAAAGACTTAAATTGATAAAAGCTCGACAATTTCTTCACAAATGTGATATTCTTGACAATTTTTGACAAAATGGGTGATTTTTTATTAAAAAGAAAATTGATAAAAGTAAAGGTGATATGATAAAGATTGCTTGTGCCTTGATCTGGGCCTATGGGGTTGACACAAATATTTTGACTCAAAGGGACTAATCAAGACCACTTAGAGACATTTGAATGCCTTAGAATGAGAATTCCAAAAAATCACTTAATTTTGACTAATACTAAAAACAAACGATAACATTGCGTTGTTCCCCTTTTTGATTTTATTCAAAGCAAATTCAAAAGGTCCAGGGGTCAGGTGAGGTACCATTAGAAAGGTGACTTGAAAGATTTAATGCAAAAATATCTCAAAAATATTAAAAGATCAACTCCGGATGGAAATAAGTTTTATATTTAGGTTAAGTGCGACACTGACAAACATGTGGGGGAAAGGGTATACAGTTTTTGAAAAATCATTCCTAACTTATTTTGAATCGTTAAATCAAAAATGATACATTTTTGAAAATTGAATTTGACAAAATTTTTAGGAAAAATATTTTAAAATTTTAAAAAAATCATTTGATGGGCCGAAATGGTCCAAACGGAATGTAAATTACTGATTCCAAAGGTTTCACAGACATCATTAGTTTAAAAATAACGCCCTCATCCAAAATTATCCAAGGGCAAACATAACAAGGTTGGAAGGGTAATTCGATGTCTTTTTAGGGAAAATGTCAAAAAATTTTGCAAAATAATGGTTTGGAGTTTGAATATGATTTTTTAAGTTGTAACTATAGTGTTGCCAGGTAAAAATAAGGGATTTTTTTTTATTTTTGTGGGTTTCTTAACGCTTAATTCGGGCTATGGACATTCGATGTCCATGGTAGAAAAGGGTAAATGACATAGGCTTCACAAGCTCATTTACACAATATTAGAGCAATTTAAGACAATGAAATAGCCCATCGACCATGTCACAAATAAAAAACCTTTAAGCAAAATGATCAAAGGCACAAACAATTTTGAACAATAAAAGATTTTATTTTTGGAAAACAAAACATCTGGTCTCAATAACCCTTGAATTCAAACTTGAAAAACTTGCCTTTTCCCAAAGATTGGAAGACCAATGAAAAAACAACCTTAAATCCATGTTAATATTCATTTATTAAGGTTAAAATGACCTTAACTTAAGGGTTTTTATGAAAATAAATTTTTGACAAGCAGCAAACAAGCATTTTAACAAACATGTGATAAACCAAAGATGATATTCATGACAATAAACTTGGTAGGCATGTTCAAATATGTAAAGATGACATTTAAACATGAAAATGATGACAATATATGGAGAGATTAACATAAGAATGCATGGAGATGTTAGTTAAATGCATGACATCAAAAATATTGCCATAAAGATTATATAAACATGCTTGACCAAAAAAGATGAGCTTGTTGGAATTTTAAGATAGCATCAAAATATATTTTTAAGATAGGCTTAACACATAGCAGTAAGGAAACATGATGAAGGATTTAGTAAAGCATCACAAATCCTATTTTTACCGGATCCAAGGCTATAAAATGCATGAGAATCCTAAGATAAAGTCATGATCAACATATCAAGGCTTACTAAAATAATAAAAATCCAAAAACAAGTGAATGGGGGAAGAAAGGACGAGAAACATGCTTAAAAAGCTTTCGAAACCTTGTTGACAATGTGAGCAAAAAATGTTTTGAAATTATAACTCACATTTTTGCCTTTTCTTGCTATGATTTAACGAGAAAAGGTGGCTAGGAATTAGCTTAGAGGTTATTATATCAATGGAGGGTTTTAAGAGTGTTTTTAGAAAGGCTGAGGAGAAGCTACGAGAATAAGGATTTTTGGAGTATGGTGGCTGATGTAAACATTTGTTTGTAAAAATATGAATCCCCTCCTTAATTGAGCCAATGTTTGTCTATATAGCCATGTGAATAGTAAAGATAAAATACATAAAACAAAGGCATTTTGGGGTTTTGGTGCATGTACCTTTAATATAGGCAAGGTACATGCTTAACTATCTATTAAATCCATTGGCTAGCTTAGTAAAAATAGTGAATCAAGGTCACTTTTTGCAACTGAGCAATGAGAAAGTCCAAGATTGCCCTCTAACAAATTGAATTAAGTCATGTATATGTCCGTTCTTATGGCTATTTAAGCCTTAAAATTTTGTTTAAACCTAATCATAAGTCCAATGCTAAGGCTTGCTATGAATTTGGATGATTTTTGGTGCCAAAAACATGGCTCAATTTGTGTTTCAATGTCCTAGTGCAAAGGGATGAATGTAACAAACTAGGCCATTTTGCCTTTGTATATCGATACTTATAACAAATTTTGCCTAGATATATCAATATTTGAGCCTGGTATTAACACAAAAGCTTATGCATTGATATATTTAGCCAAAGATCGCAATCTTAAGTACCGCTAAGCCCGGCATCAATACACCAAGCCAATGAATTGTTACATGAAGCAAAGTATCGCTACCGCGCCATGTTGTATCTATACAACCTGGGAAATTTGAATTTTTTCTGACATGAAGGCCTTGTATCGATACACCGGGGCCTTATATGGATGCAAAAAAAATGTTAATTTTATGCATCTTGGGCTTTTCAAACACTTTATCTTTGCTGGAAATCATGGGGAACCAATCCATGTTTATCCAAAAGACTTTGATAGTGCCTCAAAATGATATTTTTTCTTTTTATATGTATATTTTTTTCAATATAGTCCTTAAGCATTTCAAGCCTTCCCAAAAATAAATTTTTGCATGGTGTCGTGTTGCCTAATAGTGCTTGGCTACACGACACCCAACAGTTATCCATATTTTTTATTTTTATCATTTTATTTTATTTTAAGTCCTAGATATTGAAAGTTAGCTTGGGAAGAGAAATTAGTGCATTTCAGCTAAAAGTCTCTAATTAGGCATGGTTTGTTTAAAAAGGACCCAAACAAAATTAGATGTCTAAAAGAGTTGCCACAAAGGTTTGGTGAATTAGAAGAGAGGATCTGCGCCATTAAGAGTGAGAAAGAATTCAAGGATATGAGAAAACTTTTATTGGTCCCAGACGTGATCATTCCACCAATGTTCAGCACTCCGTAGTTTAAAAATACAGTGGATTTTCTTGTCCTAAAAAGCATCTAACAGCATATTGTGGCAAAATGACAAACATACCAAGAATAAAAAGTTGCTTGTTCACATCTTTCAAGAAAGCCTAACTATGGTAGCATCCAAGTTGTATTCCTAATTAGAAAGAGACCATCATTGTACATGAAAAGGCTTAGCTCGACTATTTTTAGAATGATACAAACACATATTAAATACAACTCTAGACCAATAAACACTCTAAAACATGGGGAAGAATCTTGAAGAAAGCTACAAGGAGTATGCCTGTCAAAACAAAAGACATGGCCTCATGGGTTCAACTGTCTCTCTCCGATAGAGAAATTTATACTTATTTTGTGGACACTCTTTACGACAAGTTGGTTAGAAATGCATTCTTGAAGTTCACAAATATATTATTATTGATAACGTGCCCCCTTGAAGGAATTGCATATGAATTAAAAGTATTTCTCAACAGGAAAATGTTCGATTAGGGCTCTTCCTTTTCGACATGATAAGAGTGATAAAGTATGGATTATTGGCTCTTAACCAGGAAAAGGGACCTTCAGACGAATCACTCATCCAATTAGTCTCAGGTGGCCACCACAAAATGGCTAGCAATTGGACTCGCCACTGACCATTTGGGCTGGGCATGATCAGATGCCTACTAAAATTCAAGTTAAAAAACTCAAGACATTGATTTCATGGCTTACGTGTTCCAAAGATTCGACAGTTGGGTTAAGGAGTTGGTTATGCGTAAAGAGGTATGAACCTCCCTACCACGCCCAGAATCAATACCTTACTAGCCATGTTTTAACTCGGTTTCGATTTCCTTAGTTTTTATAAGTCATTATTTCAAAATAATCTTCTTTAGGCATGAATTCACATAAAGAGATAAATATGCACTTTAATGAAGAAATTGAATCTTATATACACCTAGGAAAGATAAGGAACATAGAGATTTTAACTAAAAATATCTCCAAAATTAACTTAAAAAATGAATATTTTATGTCAAGCACTAGAGAGATACCCACACGAGACATTGCCTTCGGGATTTTTTTAAAATAGTTTTGAAAACATGAATGCAAGATGACGAACATAAGGGGAAAAGTGTTAGATGATAAAATGAGATAATACCAAGTAAAATAAATCACACAAAACAACAAAAAAGAAAAAATAGGGACTATCAAAATTTATCTCATAATTGTCATCGATTATCTTAAAATAACTAAATTGACAAATTTTAGAAACGAGTTCAGATCCATTGATTAATTAAGGCATGAAAACTGGGTTTGAATTTTGGAAAAGTCTAAAATGACTTAGGAGAGAGAAAATTTGATTTTTTTTCTTGACAAGTTTTGAAAAGCGAGATTGAAATATCCCTTCGGAAGCCGGTGTTAGAGGATCTCTGAAGATGAAAATTTTTGTGACTTTTGAAATTTGAATGACATTTGTAAAAGAGAGGGAGGATTATCCCTTCAAAAGCCAAGGTTAGAGTATTCCCTCAAAAAATAGGGTTGGAGTATCCCCATGGATGAAAACTTTGATGATTTTAGAGAGATAAGATTGAAGGATCTATCTTGACAAAGGTTCAATAATTTCTTGAGAAACTGACATTTTTGACAAATTCTTAACAAAATAGGTGATTTTTATTAAAAAAAAAAAAATTGATAAAAGTATAGATGACTTGACGGGGATTGCTTATGCCTTGATTTGTACTTATGAGGTTGCTACGCATATTTGACTCAAAGGGACTAATCAGTTCGACTTAAAGACATACGAATTTCATAGAGTGGGAATTCAAAAAAAATCAATTAATTTTGACTAAAACTAAAAATAGAGGATAGCATCATGCTATTCCCCTTTTTGAATTTATTTCAGGCAAATTTATAGGTGTTAAGAGCCATTGAATTACCATTGGAAAGATGACTCAATAAGGTTTAATATAAAAATATTCCAAAAATCATGAAAAATCTCCTTCCAAGTGGAAATTATTTTTTAAGTTGGGTTTAATGTGACACAATAGCAAATGCAGGGGAAAAGGGTGCATCAAACTTTGAAAATCATTATTGACTCATACATCGTTAAATCACAAATGAGACCTTTTCAAAAAGGAAATTTCATTGAAATTTTTAGGAAAAAAATATTTTAAAAATTTGAAAAACAAATCTCTTGATGGGCCAAAATGGCCCAAATAGAATGAAAATCATTAATTTTAGGGGTTCGAGATAACATAAGTTCAAAAAATCATAACTTCCTCATCTGGAATCATCTGAGGGCAAACAAGTTATCATTGGAATTAATTTAATACCTTTCTAAGGAAAATATCTAAAAATTCATGAAAAGTTGTTTAAGGTTCAAAAATGATATTTCAAGCTATACCTACAGTGCTGTTAGCACCAAAACAGAGGACTTTTTATTTTTTCAGGTTTCTTAGGACTAAACTTGGGCCATGGACATCCAAACGTCCATGGGAGAAAATGATGAGTGACATGGGCTTCACAAGCTCATTTACATAGTCCTAGAGTTGTTTGGGGCGATGAAACAACCGATTGACCATGTCACAGACACTAAGACTTTAGGTAAAATATCAAGGCACCAACAACTTGGAATAATAAAAAAGAATTTATTTTTGGAAACAAAATATTTGACCTCAAATTTCCTTGAATCCAAACCTAAAAACTTGATTTTTGCTTAAGATTGGAAGACTAATGAATAAAAGCCTTATATCCATGTTAATCCTCATTTATTGAGGTTAACATGGCCTTAACTTGGGGTTTTAAGAAAACAGTTTTTTAAGAAATAGCAAACAAGCATTTTGACAAGCATGTGATGAAATAAATATGATATTTATGACAAATAAACATTGAAAACATGTTTACATAAGCAAAGACAGTATTTTAAGATAAAAACAAAAGTAGAAGTGTAAAAAGGGTATACATGATGCATGAACATACTAGAACATGCTTGTGAAGACATAAAAGATGGTATGAACATATAAGAAGATGTTCTCATCACATGAACACATCCTAGAAATTTCATGATAGCATAAAGATATGAGTTTTAAACAAAAGAGAATGCATGAACATGTTACAATATTCATGGGTACATGAAACATGATATGAGCATAAAGGGAGGTATTTCCATGACATTAATAAGGGTTGGAGATATGATGACAACATGAAAACATAATTCTCACTCATGAATGTATGACAAAATCTTAAAGAGAATGCATGGAACCTACAAATATTCATGGTTGGATAAAAAGGGGGTCACAACATGATAGAGTGTATGCAAAGAGCAAAAACATGAAAAAATGAGTGTAGAAGATATACCAAGTTCCAAAAGCTTTTTTCCTAGAAAGATGAGCTTTTTCAGTGAAAATGTTGCCTTTCTGACCTTTCTTTACTTGCTATGTGTAGACATCTAATTTTGTCCGGATCTATTTTCAGATAATCTTGAATATCCAAAATTGAGAACATAACAGCCACCCTTTTTGTGAATGATCTTCTTTAGATAAGTAAGACATTTTCAAGACCTTTCGAGTCATATTTCAATGGTCATATGTTCACATGACATAAAAAGTCATATTTTGATCTTTAATTTCGGATATATAAGATGAATATTTAAGAGAAAAATTATTTTTTATAGTTTCTTCTTAAATTTTGAAAGTCTATTTCTGCGGATGATATCACGGTCAAATTTTTTATTTTTAAAAATTTTTGGAGAACTTTTTGTAAAATTTGGGAAATTGACTGTTGTATATTTTAACCAACACCAATGTGGTATATATAACAATACTCACTCTGAAAAGTCAAAAATATTTAAGGAAAAATTTATATTGGTATTTTATACCACAAGGTCTCAAGTTGTCCATTTTTGCAATAAATTTTGAATTTTTTGCAGTACTGTAAGTATCATACAAAAATTTTTCAGTAAAAATTGTTCTAGATTTTAAATTTTCAACTTTATTAATTTTATTTTTATAAAATTAATATTCTGATTAATGTGATGCATAAAATTCATTTTTAGAAAATTTGAACATATTTTTCAAATTTTTTAATTTTGAAATACGGGCTTTTCTTTATCTGTAAAATTTTTGGAGGAATTTTTTCGGGTTTTAAACTTCAAAATTCTTTAAAAATTCACATTTACTTACCACTAAATTAGTTTTTCAAAATTCATTTTAGTTTATCAGTTTTACATTTTCTTCATGTTCCCAATATAAAGAGTTTTCTACTTCGTAAATTTTTTTGGGAAGATATTTTTGAGTTTCAAATTTTTTTAATTCTTCACATATTATTGCTTAATTTATATCAAATTAATTTTTAAAAATTTATTTTATTTTATAGGTTTTGCATTTTCTTCCATAATTTCCCCTATTTTCAAGATACAGAGTTTTCTACTCCATAAATATTTGGGAAGACTTTTCTGAGTTTATAATTTTTAAAATTCTTTAAATATCTTTATTAAATTTATATTAAATCAGTTTTTCAAAATTTATTTTATTTTATGAGTTTTGCATTTTCTTCCATAATTTCTTCTGTTTCCAAAATACGGAGTTTTCTACTCCGTAAATTTTCTAGGAGGATTTTTCTTGGTTTATAATTTTAAAAATTCTTCAAATATTATTATTTAATTTATATTAAATCATTTTGAAAAATTTAATTTATTTTATAAGTTTTAGAATTTTTCCTACTACCGAAATAGTTTTCTACTTTGTAAATTTTTTTCAAAGGATTTTTTGGATTTTATAATTTTTAAAATTCTTCAAATATTGTTGTTTAATTCATATTAAATTAGTTTTTCAAAATTCAATTTATTTTATAAATGTTGCATTTTTTTACATATAATAATCTTTTTCGATAAGGGTTTTTCTAGTAAAATTTTACGAGTTTGCTATTTTTAATTTTTTTATTGTACATAGAAACTATTTTTATTATTAGATTAAATTAAATTGATCATATAAAATTTTATTGCAAAGACGTAATTTTTAATTTTTTCCAACTTAGTCATTTTAATAGATTTTTACAATACAATTTTACAAATTACAAAAATATCATCTAAAACTCTTTAGAATTGATGATGTCATAAATGATTTCATTCACTAAATGAGAAAAATCATTAACTTAAATCAAATCCTAACAAATAAAAAGTAAAAGAAATATTAAAAAAAGAAAATAAATAAATATTAAATAAAAGAAAGTAGTAGAATGGTGTGGAAGGCTCCACCGCCATTCTTGCTATCCCTTCCATCTTGAAGAACCGTGGGACAAATCCTCCCAAATAGGTAATTTTCCATAGCCAAATTTAGCCATTTTTCTTAGAAATTTTCAAGAAATTTTAAGTTTTCAACCCTTTCAAGATAATTTAGGTTTTCAAGCCTTTCAAGATAATTCATGAAGAAATTTTGAATTTTTTGCTTATTTCCATCATTTTTCTTCTTTGATGTGAGTCAAAATCACGTTAAGCTCATAGATTTTCGTACATGTTGAAAGGCTAACATGTTGACAATGAACAATTTTCTATATATTTGTTGTTATATTTAATTTCTTTTAGTTAAACCTTGATTTTTTTATGAAATATTGTTGTTGTTAATGAGATAATAATTTTGCTCTATATATATGTTTATGTTTATATTTATATTGTTATTCTTAATATTTTCATGTTAATATGTTGATTTACATATTCATATATTTATTTTTTATTATTTTATTTTTGTATTCAATATGATGATATTTATTCATGCTTATTTGCATGATTTCATATGACAAAATGTTGATGCATACTTGCTCCTCACCTTGGCCTAATTTAATAGAATTTTGGGTGATGATTTTATGCTTATTTTTGTGTTGATTTTATGCTTCTAGGTTGTTTTGCAAAAATAGGAAATTTAAGGATTAAATTGTAAAAAAATCAATTTTTTTATATATCATCCTTGCTTGGTTGAAACTCCTTAGCACCATGGAAGAAGTTTTTTAGACATTTACAAGCATATTTTATGAATTTTCTTCATTTTTGGGGTCATTTTGCAATTCCATAAAGTTAAAGGACTAAATTGTAAAATACTAAAATATTTTGGTTTTCGGCTAACAGTGCTTGGCTGAATTTTCATGTACATTTTTTCCATACTTTTTATGTTTATTCTTACCTGATTTGATGATTTTTTGTGATGTTTTGTGATGTTTTTCCAAGTAAGGGTCAAAATGCAAATTTAGAAAGTTTAGAGACTATTTTGCAAAAATAAAAAAAAAAATTTCTCAAAACCAAGATGTTTGGCCAAATCCTTGTGGATGTATTTGCTATGTTTTTCTTATATATTTTCATATGTTTGTGATGTTTTATGATGTTTTTCAACGTAGGGGCTTAAATGTAAATTTTGAAAGGTTTTGGGACTAAATAGCAAATTCTAGTATTTAAGGGTAAAATGGTCAATTTGTGACTTTCAAATATTTTTATTATTCCTATGGCCTTTCATAAGGGTATAAAAACTTTTAAAACCTTTCACATCCTTTTGCTTTTTTATAGGGCATGAAATGAAATTTTTAAAAGCTTAGGGGCTTAATTGTAATTTTTGTATTTTAAGCCAATTTTAGGATTTTTAATTTCCCTGTTTAGGGTAAATTCAAAATTTCATCATCATTTTAGTGTCTGTTAGGGTATCGAGATACTTTCACATTGAAGGTAACTTTGCCTAAAGCGAATCTTAGATAGTAATCGAGATGCTTTTATGCCAAAGGTGCATATTTAGGATAGGTTTGTCATTTCATAACCATATTAGTGTCCGTTAGGGTACGGGATACTTTCACATTGAAGGCATACCTTAAGGGCATTTTGGTTACTTTACCTAGAACCTAGTCCTAGATAGTAACCAGGATTCTTTTATACAAAATGTGCATATTTAGTATATGTTTGTCATTTTATCATTGTATTAGTGTCCGTTAGGGTACCGAGACACTTTCATGTCAAAAGTATAGGGCATTTTGGTAATTTTGCTTAAATTATCCTAGATAGTAACCAGGACACTTTTATGCCAAAGATGCATATTTAGGATAGGTTTGTCATAACCTCATTAGTGTCATTAGGGTACAAGGATACTTTCATGTCAAAAGTATACCTTAAGGGAATTTTGGTAATTTAACCTAAAATCGAATCCTAGATAGTAACCGGGATGCTTTTATGCCAAAGGTACATATTTAGGATAGGATTTCCATATCATTGTATTAGTGTCTATTAAGGTTACCAGGATACTTTCCCGTCAAATGTATACTTTAAGAGTATTTTGGTAATTTTGCTTACAAAGATGCTTTTATGCTAAAAGTGAATATTTAGGATTGATTTAGGCTTCTAAGATCACTTTAAAGTCCATTAGGGTTATCGGGATATTTTCACGTTGAAGGTATAGCCTATGGACTTTTTGGTAATTTTGCTTACCAAGATGCTTTTACATCAAAGGTGAACATTTAGGATTATTTTAGGCTTATAAGGTCATTTTAAAGTCCATTAGGGTTACCATGATACTTTCACATCGAAGGTAAACCCTAGAGGCATTTTGGTAATTTCTCTCGAGCTGAGTCTTAATTAAACAACAAGATGCTTTTAGGCCGAAGGTGGATATTTAGGATAGGTTCACATTTTTATTAACATTTTTGAGTTCTTAGGATAACCGAGATACTTTTACGTCAAAGGTACACCCTGGGGCATATTTGTAATATTGCATTAGAACCAAGTCCTATGTGAATACTGGGTTTTATGTTAAAAGTACAAATTAAGGTTAAGTTCGTCATTTTATACCATTCGAGTCTTGAGTTATATTGTTAATATTTTAATAAAATCAAATATTTTTTTATAAATTAAGATAATGTCTTCAATGTTAAAATAATATGTGAAATTTCTACCAGAATATGTGAGGGTTCTACTGATTATTTTAATAACGAGATATTCTTTTCAAAATGAAAATCAAGATTTTTCAATTTTCAAAAAAGTAAAAACTTTCGTATCTCACCAGGCTCTCCAATTGGGTACGTAAGAGAATGATAAAAATTTTCATGTACTCTTGGTTCTCCAAGAGGTACGGAAGATATTTTGAATTTCAAAAATAAAACCCAACTTTCTCATCCGGAATAATAAAATTTGTTTCTTAGAATTTTATTTTTATAAATGGGAATTATAATTAAATATCAAATATTGAAATTGAATAAAAAATGAAATTTAAGTTAACATACGATTGATAAGGTACCGATTGCGCGGCATCTTAAAAAGGTTATTCCTTACTTATGATTATAATCGACTCTCAAACCTTTCAAGCAATCTCTGGTATGAGTGCAGACCTCGAAATTTATTATAAGGGTTTCGTAGCCCTCGAAATGCGAACAAAATAAGATTAGTGGTGACTCCAAACAAATGATCATTTTGTAATGACTATTTAGAGAAGTCAAGTGAGCAATTTATCTCGATAACTCAGTCCCCAACCATAAAAAGTAAAAACATAATATTAATAATGATATAGGCCCCAAATGATGATGATGATGATGATGATGATGATGATAATAATAATAATAATAATAATGATATATAGATATATATATATATATTTATAGAGAGAGAAAGGAATAAGGGGTACATCTGCTATATTAAGTTGGGTTGGTCAGGCTTCATATCCGGCCCATGTTGTGACACTATAAGACAACAAGAAGAAAAATAAGTAGAAATGGCTTTTGGAAGTGGTTTTTTGCTGGCTCGAAGGAGCTAGGAAAATGGAAAGTGTTTTTTTGATTTTTTTCATGGTTGAAGAACATGTTTTTTGGAGAGTGTTAGAATGAATACAAAGCAAGATAGTTAGTGCTATACCGGTGGGCCGAGTCAGTATCATTTTTATTTTCATACAGGTATACCGTTGTGTTTTGATGTACTGTTTCAAGTTTATCAGAGTTTGAATATTTTTAATTTATACATATATATATGAAATATTTTTGAATATGAAATAAATGAGATTAAATAAATTTTATATATAAAATATTCATAATTACATATAATGTTCTGAAAAAAACTTTATCAAATATAAGAAAATCAATATTCGTTAAGTAGTAAAGCTGAAATTTTTTAATAATCATTAGATTTGCGAATAATTATATCTAATATTCATCAAATTTATGAGTAATCATGTATAAAATTTATTAGATTTAAGATCAATATTGATTTAACTTTTTTTTACAAGCTTATATTATGTATAGATCAATACAACTATTTTCGACCAATGATCGAAATACAACAGAAACGAAACCAACTATCACCGGTTCTATTATATGTCAAAATCAGAATGTACCGACTGGTATGATCAATACGAGATACGATATCGATAACGCTAATACAAAGTTTGTTCAGCTGAAAATGTTGACCTTGTGTGACCATGTGAATAATGAGGACCACATGCAAAAAGCATAGGCATTTTGTGCTTTTGGTGCATGTACCTTTAAGGATAAGGTACCATGCTTAGCTGCCCATTAAATGGCTAGCTCAGCAAAAACAATGGATCAAGTCCATTTTTGGCACCTAAATAGCAGGAAAGTTCAAGATTGCCCTCTGACAAATTGAATTAAGTCATGCATATGTTCTTTGTTATAGCTATTTGGGCTTCAAAACTTCATTCAACACAATGATATGTCCAATGCTAAGGCCAACTAAGAATTTGGATGATTTTTGGTGCCTAAAACATGATCCAATTCGTGTTTTAATGAAATAGGGGCTAAAGGATGAAAAATGCCATCAAGGCAAAATACATAGGATGTATCTACACATTACGTGTTGTATTGATACATCTGGGCAAGAAACCTAAAATGTATGGATATAGTGAAGATTGTATCGATACATTCCCAGAATGTATCATTACATTCACTTATGTATCTGATCGAAAATCAAATTTTAGCTATGATATAACCTTGTATCGACAAAATTGATCTATATATCGATACATTGACTTATATATATTTATCCCCTTTTTATATCAATATAAATAGTGAAATTTTGAATTTTGATGACATGAGGCCTTGCATCGATACATTTAGGCCATGTGTCAAAACATTCATGCAAAAATGTGAATTTTTCATATCTTTGGCCCTCCAAACACCTTACTTTAGCTAAGAATGATGGATGACCGACCTGTGCTTTTCCGTATGACCTCCGTGACACCTCGAATAATGACCTTCAATACCTCCTTTTTACAATTTTCTTTAATAAGATCCCTAGGCATTTTAAACATTTCTCAAGAAATTTTTCACTTAGTGCCATTTCACCTAATAGTGCCTTACAACATGGCACCGATAGTCGTCCCCTATTTTTACTTTTTTTTATTTATTACCTTTTAATTAAATCTTGAGATACTAGAAATTGGCTCGAACAAACTAGGCGTCTACAATTATTTGTTGTGGGCAGAATTGAGCATGGCAGAAAGACCAAAAGGATCGAGACATGAGTGACGTAATGCTAGCGGGGTAGAATGGCAATGCTATCAATCAATGTGAGCAAGACTCAATCATCTGTAGTAAGGGGAAAATTTAGGGAACAAAAGGATTCATTTGGACTTAATCTTTGCCCCCTAACCTTTTATTAGTCAATAGATTTTATAGATCTATCCCAATATTCTAGAATCTTTAACATAAGCTTACCATTCCAAAGCTCAGATTTGCAAATAGATCAAAAGAGTAATTTAGGCAATTCTTGGAATCAAAAGAGAAAGAGAACAAAAGTCACTCTTTGCCAATCTTTTATACAGAACTTTTCACCTATTTACCTGGAGTCAGATAGCCTCCACAATCCCAGCAAAATCTAAGAAACCTTTTTATCAGAATACTATAATTTGAGTGTCAGATGTGAACATCACCATAGGGTAGAAGGCTATTCGATGGAAGATTGCAACGTACTTAAGAGTAAAGTGCAAGCCCTCAGGGATATAGCCCCAGCAAAATTCAAAGAGCTTGTTAATACCTATCAAAGATGATTGGCTTAAGGGGCATCAACCCTACAGTAGCATGCCAAATGAAGGTATTTTCTATCTTAAGCTTAAGTTCTATACAAGTTTTCATTTAGAAAATGTGGACTCTGATTTGAAATAAATGGAGTTTAATTTGTAAGCATCATGCATCCTAAGCTTTGAATGTTGGGTGCTAATGATTTCTAATATTAAGGGTAATGAGAACCTTTTAAAAAGATTTTAATGGGATTGGTGATTACCAATAGATAGGACTCTTTTGAAAAAAATGGAAAAACAAAAAAGATGAAAAAACCATTCATCTCTAATTATACATTTTTTTTCATTCAAATAAAACCTTTCAAAGTTGAACTTTCCTTTTGATTTCTTTGAAGGTCGAACAAATAGGTTATACTCTTAAAAGATTTGGATATTGATAGTTTAACATGTGGTAAAATGATGCTGGGGCTCCGAGATCTCCTAAACTTTCTTGAATAATCCTACACCATGAATTCCTTCATAATTCTTCAAATCCTTAATTCATAAGAAATAAGAACCAACATAAGCCGCAAATACTTTCCTCAGAGATAAATCCTTTTCAACCCAATGGCTAATAAACAAGAAGTAAGATGCAAGCAGTTTCGCTTGCCAATTTGATTCTCTTTGAAAGGTCTAGCCAAAAATTGGAGATCTTTGGTGGCTACGAACTCAATAATTTTGAAAAGCACACATGAAGCTAAAACATAAAAAAAACTGAAAACAAGAAACAAAAAATTAAGTGCAATGTCATGTTATTAAGGTAGTCAAAATGATTTAAAAAAAAACTATCCTATTTCCAATAGAAAGCTCGTTAATTTAAATGGTTTTGTTTGGGATGGAAAATGGCCACTTTCTCTATCCCTTTACAAAAATAAAAACATTCCCTTTATGGTCCCCTTTGAGAATAATAATTTTTTTCTTCCAACCATAATTAAGGGTCTTTCACCACACTAAAAGCAATATAAAGGGAAGCTTCATAATTAAAAAGAGCAAATTTCATTACAAAGCTACAAGAAGGACACCTATTGTTATGGGTAAAAAATGAAGACAGATCAAATTTGAAGTCTTGAATCCTTTTCACAATCAAGCAACAATAAAAACATTAAAAAAAATTTTAAAAAAAATAGAGGAAAATGAAAAGGAAGACAAGACAAGGAAACATATTTGCACATTATCCTTAACTGTAAAGGATGGAACTCTTTTTAAAGAGAAATGATATTTAATTTATTCGCCCCTTCAACACTTGAATCGAGCTTTGTATCTTTTTTTTCCTAAAACAGTGAACCATAGCATAAGTTACGTACCTTAAAAGACCATTTTGGTCAAACAGAGCTATTTGAGTTGTTAAGCATATTCCTAAAAAATTCTTAAAAAATCTCACTTCTTGGATAAATGTTAAGTCCCTAGGAAGAGGATATTGTAAAACAAAAAAAAGAAAAAAAATGAATGCAATTCTAGGGTGAAAACCTAAAAAGAGTACCCTATAACGAACTCAAATATTTTAAAGTCACTCCCATATCAACGAAAGCAGCCACAAAAAGAAAAAACCCTAGCATGTCAATCTATAGACAATTTAAACATTGAAAATTTTCACAATGTCAAAAAAGTGTTGGGGAAAACACCCAATTTTTTCAATACCTTTTAGGAAAACATTTTTGAACTTTAATACCGGTTCTTAGGAACTAACACTTACCGTAAACCTTACTACCTCAGTTTAATACCTATCGAACTGTTACATTTGGAGATTAAAAGGATGTTGTAAACTAATTGTTTGCCTTTTTGAAGAAACCTAAGTAAGAGACCAACTACCTTGACTTTGCCATGACCTTTTTGTGTCAATGTTTAAATCTAGCCCTGGTAGCACCAATATGGTTGAGTTTGTGAACTTGTCTTACCTAACCCAAAGATGTCTCTAGGGTAATCACCAATTGTGAAAAAAAAATTAACATTACAAGTCTATCACCCTTGATGTTAAAAACCAACCCTAACCTTTGAGACTGTTAATTAATTAAACTTTTTTCTAGGTCAAAACAAGAAAGTGGTCTTGTTTGATAAATCTAGTATGTTAAATGATTTTAAATTCTTTCATGATCCTAATAGGGGCAATCCTCACCAAATAAGAGCTGGCACATGAACATAGCTTACCACTTTGATTGTGTAAAGTTATGAGATTTTTAATCTTGAATTGATACATGTTAACTTTTATGTTTGGTGACCTTTCAAGAAAAACAATAGTATTTTTAGGACTTTGAAGTCAAAACCAGACTACCTTCTAAAGATTTGACATGAGCTTTCATTGATGGGATAATCCTAAGAAGTGAAGAAAATAGCAATGATGAGGTATAAAATAATGAAGCCTTGCCAATATACAATAAGACTAACACTTCTAAGCTTTCCTTAACATGACATGAATAGTGCATCTATTATGTCCTCATTTGCATTTACAATGTTCTAAGAAGCATTTTCACCATCCATAAGTGTCAACATTCATATCATAAGCACTTGTACCCTTCAAAAAATTTTCTAACTTCAAATATGAAAGCCCAAAAGGAGTTGATAGGTTTCTTCCTAATTAAAATTGGCACCAAAATCTGTAAAAGCCTAACATAGCCAGCCATGTTGTAAACCCGATGAAGTTGGCCCATTAAATTTTTGACTAATCAGTTTCACCCTAGCCGCTTCATTTGACTAATAACTTTTGCTCCAACCATTTTGTTGACTAATAGGTATCACCAAAGTCACCTTCTTTGATTATTAGGCTTCGCCCCAGTCATTTAGCGAACTAATTTGCTATACCTTAGTTGCATCCTTTGACTAATAAGTTTCACTCTAGTCACCTCTTCGACTAATAGGCTTCGCCCTAGTCATTTCCTCGACTAATAGGTTTTCCCTAGTCAATTCTGTAATTAATAAGTTCTGCCCTAGTCATTTCCTTAACTAATAGGTTTCGCCTTAATTACCCTTTGACTAATAAGCTCATCTTTGTTCATCTCTTTGACTAATATGTTTCGCCCTAGTCACTTGCTTTTAGCTAATTGGTTTTGCCTTAGTTACTTCCCTTACCTCATAAGTTTTGCCCTAGTCAACCCTTTGACTAATAAGTTTCACCCTAATCATCTCCTCGACTAATAGGTTTCACCCTAATCGCCTCATTTGACTAATAGGTTTTACCCCGGTCACATCTCTTAACTAATCAATTTTGTCCTAGTCACATTTCTTAACTAATTCACCCTAGTCAATCTTTTTGACCAATTAGTTTAGGGTTTAAGGTTTAAGGTTTTTTTGGTTTTAGCAAATAACTTATACCAATACAAATACTAATGTATTGATATTGCATGAAATTTTTCACCACGAGTAAGCTTTTTCACCAAAGTTTTCTTACATTTCTTCTTCTCAATGGCCTTAGAACACTTCGTAACCATACAAGAGGTTTTTCACGAACATTTTTAAATTAAAACATAAGTTGAATAAGTTTAAAATAAATGAGATTAATGCTTTAATCATACTTGGGAACCAAATGGAACCTAGTTTGATTGTTTTCTAAATATTTTAAGTTTAGTTTAGTTGAAATTCAATGGGTTGTCATTTTGGGCTAGTGTTAAAAGCTTTTTCTTTCAAAGAACTTGGATATGGCCATTTGGAGTGAAGGGTTTCTTTTTTAGGGCATGTAGCTGAGTTTGTCCACCGAACTCAGCTAAAATCATGCCCTATTTAGAAGGGTTTTAGCCTCTGATCATACCACCTATCCATGTAAACAGATTGCTTGCAAACAAACTTGGGTGTGTTGCCAAGATGTGGTGAACTTGAATGAGGATGACATGATTAGCCAAAAAAGTGTTTTAAACACCCTAGGGATGTTCTTAAAGAAAGATTATAGAAGCTTTTAGCTGAAAAACTAAAAGGCAAAAAAAGGAAGGAAAAAGTTAAAGAAAAAAAATAGGGAAAGCTTTAAGTTTTTGCATAAGGTTATTTTTCATCCTTTACTTCCATTTTACATCTTCTTTTCTCTTTGATGAGAGTTTGACGATCCTAAGCCATACTTAGATGATGAGTTATGCTAAGATGTAAAAACCAAGATAGGGCTAAATCTTGAGGTATGAGCTCATTAAACCTAACATTTTTACTTAAAATCATTTTCCTAGTGAAGTGCTTGTAAGCTCTATACCCAAGAAGATGCACTTCTACTTTGTGGTCCAATTTATCTATTTTGGCTTCAGGAACATATACATAGCAAATGTTACCAAGCACTCTAAGATAGTGAACAGAAAGTTTAGATCCGTGCTAGCATTTATATGGAGTTTAACTTTCAAAGTCTTAGTTGGCAACCTATTAAAGAGATAATTATAGTATTTGCCCAAAACTTCTTTGCAATTTTTTCTCAAAAAACATGCTCTTTCTCTATAACAATCCTGCTTTTTCTCTTACTCTATTTAGTTGTGGAATGCAGGTTGCTGCAAGTTGATGTTATATGCCTAGAATCTTACAAAACTTATTGAATTTATCAAATATGTGTTTTATGCCATTTTATGATTTTAACTCTTTAATATTAAAGCTAGATCGTTTCTCAATCTAAGCCTTGAACTTCCAAAATATATTAGCAACCTCAGATTTTTGTTTTAAGAATTAAATCCAAGACATTCATATAAAATCATTAATGAATGCAGGAAAGTACCTTGCTGCTATTTAAAGAAAGTGTTCTCATAGGACTAGAAACATTATTGTGGATCAGCTAGAACTTTTCAAAGGCTCTCCATGCCTTGTTAACTGGAAATAGAAGTTACCTATCTTTCTAAGTTGACAAACTTCACAAACTACAAAATATAGATGGCCCATTCTTTGATGACATAATTCTAATTCATCATTTGAACTTATATGCTGGTAAACTCCCTTGATCTAGTTTTAATGAGAAACATTTGCCCTTCATGCTAACAAAAAAGAGCTCATAATTAGAAAAGTCATAAATGCAACATGTTTTATCTTTGAACATTAAAAAATACTTGTTTCAAGTAGTTGTCTAACACTCAAAAGATTCTGATCATTTTAGGAACAAACAAGACACTTGAAATGTATTTAATACCAAATAATGTTTCAAGAGTAATAATACCTTTTTCCCTTGACTTGAATACATTTTCCATTGCTACCTCTAACTTTGGAGTCAAGGTTTTGTCAAGCTTTTGAACAGCTTTATTATCAGCAGTCAGGTGGTGTGTACATCCACTGTTAATGAGCGATGCATCAGACGAGGTATCAATTGCATAGCAAGTGGCAATAAAAACCTGTTTATCCTTTTGCGATGGAATATCAACAGCCCTTACTTGTTGATCATGTTGTTGTTGGTTTTTGTTCTTGGACAACCTTTCTACATGCCCAAATTGTTTACATGACTTACATTGTGCATCAAATCTATACCAATAATATTTCTCCAAATGTTGGTTTCTTGAAGCGTAAGTAAACTAAAAACTTGCCTTTTTTCCATTGCTTTTGTTTTCCTTGTCCCAGTGTTTCTTTCATTGTGTGTCAAGTTGAGCTTTTCCCTTTTTTTTTGCCATAATTTAGTTGAGCCTTTTTGTCTAATGGCCCCTTTTTTTATCCTAAGCTTGAAGGGCATTAAAATTTTTAGCAACAATAATCTTGGTCAGATCCTTAGAGTCTTAAAGTGAAAAGATTTTTGCTTTACATCTCTGTGGTAAGTTGACAATCTCTACAATCCTATTGTAGGCATCTTTTCTCCAAATAGTTTGATCTTATTAACAATCTTTAGCAGCCTGTCATTGTATTCTTTTAGATTTTCTAAGTCCTTTACTTGTAAGATGTCAAACTCTCTTCTAAGTTTTAGCATTTGTATCTGCCTTGTTGTTAACTACTTTGGAATTCTTCTTTCAACATATCTCAAGCCTATTTTGTAGTTTGACAAGTCATAATTCTTATAAAAATGTCATCAAAAATAGAAGATTTAATTCAACTTTTGGCCTTCAATCTTTTTACTTTCTCTTCACTATAGTTCTTCATTTCGTTAATTGTTGGATTTGCTTGTAGTTAAAGAGGTTCTTTTTCATTCTTAACAAATTCCCAAAGATCAAAAGCACAAAAGTAGGCCACATTTAAAATATGACAACTTTTTCGTTCAACAATGCCATTTTATTTAGAGGTGGCAATTGGGCGGGTTCGAGACGGGTCATTTCGGGTTTAAGTTTTTTCGAGTTTGAGCTGATTCAAGTTCGGATCCATTCGGGTTCAGGTCCATTCAAGTTCGAGCCAATTCGAGTTTAAGCCAATTCGGGTTCGGGTTCGGGTTTAAGTATATTTTACATTATTTTTTTATTTTATGTTAAATGTAATTACTTTACGTAATTTTGAATTCTAAGCTAAGCACGAATTTGGCCCCGTCTGGCCGAAAAAAATCTTAGTTTGGTTCTATGGGCCTATCCATGGCTCGAAAAACTTTTGAATTCTAAGCTTAGGGTCGAATTTGTCCTGGCCAACCCATTTAAGTACAAATCATTGTTCATAATATTAAAAAGTTATTTTTTTATTAATATTTATATATTTTATAATTAAATTTAAATAAAATATATTATTTTATTTAAAAAATACTATTTCAGGTCGAGCATACTTAAAACTTAAAATCTAAGACCTGGGCTTGATCGTGCCGAGCCTATTGTGTTGGGCAGGCTGTCTAGCTTATGGATAGGTTGTTTAGCTCATAGGCAGGTCTAGTTGCTAGTTTAACATGTGATTTTTTTCAATTTTGATATGGTATTATTTATTATGGCTTTAATATTTTTTAATTTATTTATTACTTT
>JBBYHL010252882.1:0-22054 GCA_038381835.1 Adansonia madagascariensis
AGTAAAAGTTAAATCTTTGTATTTAAAGTTGAAATATGCGTTCAATTATTACATTAATGCACTTGTTTGAAATTTACGTTCAAACAATATGTAAATTAGCTTTTGAAATATGTTCTCTTTTCATGATTTATAAGAGAACCATTGATGATTAGGCATTTGAGCTTGCACTTCTGTAAATCAAGTTACCTAAATATTAACATCATTACATAAATACTGATGAGACTTAATTGACTAATAGAAAGTCGTCACATGCCAGAATCAATGCCATGTCATCAATTTGTTTTTCATTTTTAAAATAAAAATTAGATAAAAACTCTGAAATAGGAAAGAAGAGAGGAGAAAAAAAGGAAGAGAGAAACGGGCGAAGGAAAAGAAAGAGACGCTGTACTCTTTCTTTAACATTTCAAATCTTATCTATAATTATTAGTTTCCTTAATCTTAAGGGTAAACAATGTTGTTTTCATGAAATACGATTTAATTTATCATTACTGAAGCTTACACATTACTAGATTATTTTATTCATGATAAAAAACAATAATCATACAAGAAATAAAAATATAATATTGACAGACTCAGTGTGATCGATTAATTACAAGATTTGTGAAGACAAACAAAGCTTCGGATGGTTTAGATAAAAGCACATGATGATTAGCTCCTTTTACGGTCAAGAAAGTCAATAAATTTTCGAACGAGTAAATCCAGCCGCTATCCTGTTTAATTATTAATAATCAAAAGATTTAATTGAAATTTATTAGAAAAATAATTGAAAAATAAAATTAAGAAAAAACCAATAACCTTGTTCTCATGACTCCAAGCTTCATCTTTTGTCAAATTCAAATTCATATCCTTAGCTAACTTTTTAACATGTTTTAAGGTTCCAATCGCAGGTACGACTCCATCTTGATCACCACTGTAAACAAACATGATATTAAATAAACAAAAAAAAAGTCAGTCATAGAATTTCTACAATATGTTATTTAGTAAAACTTTTCTTTTGTTCTTTCCCATTTATCTTAGTTGAACATCTAGTTAAAATAATTGTTAAAACATTAGAAAAACAATAAATTATTTTAGTTTCAAGTAAGCCTCTATATGTTTTTTGTACCCAAATAAACTCTTATTTCAAATAAAATGTTGATTTATGTTAAGGGTTTACTTAAGTATAAATTAAAAGTTAAAAATTTATTTAGATACAGATTGAAAGTTAAAAGGTATATCTAAACTTAAATTAAAGATAAAAAATTTATTTCGATACAATAAAAATATAAAGACTTACCTAAATAAAATAATGAAATTTAGTGGTTTTTTTTTTTGTTTCTTTAACCAAACAAAATTATTTATAGTAACCCACCTGAATATAGTAATAGGAATAGATTGTTGGAGAATTCGTTTCAATGTCGGAAGCATGTCAATGTCTTTGTCATCTTTGCTGTAATTGAGACCACTTTTCCTTGTAAATTATCAAGATTGTGACAAAAATTTTAGTATAACCATTGGTTACAAGTCATTAGGCTTGGTAAGAGAATTGAGGTTCAAAGTGTGAAAATAAAACCCCTCTATGACTTCATACAAAGAAGTTCGAATAAAAAATCAACTATATGTGTTAAAATTTTTGCAATATAACTTACTCGAAACAGCCTTGCCATTGATACTCTAAGTTGGTTCGATTTCCATGGAAGGCTTTTTGAACTTCCGGAATGTTGAAATAGAAATTTGCCCTAAAAGGAATGCACATATCTACCTCATAGCTAATCTTAGTAACCTGTGAGAGGAAGAAGATTAACAATTAGAGTAAAAATTAAGTAAAAAAAAACTATTTAATATCTGTAGTCTTTTAAAGTATTCGATTATTCTGAATTGAAGCCTCTTTTGTGCAAAAAAAAAAAAAAGTTTCATCAACATACAAAAACAAGAAAAATATACCTCTTTTCCTAAATTTAGGTCTTCCAATTTTTCATCACAAGGGAGGCGAAGAATATCAAACTGTCTTTTGTCAACTTCTGAAATTGAAGTTACATTAAATGCAATCAATTTGGCTTTAGTCATGGCCTGTTGGCATGATTCAGACCACTGAGTGGCATTGTTTGAATAGTTGTCTTCATCATTTCCTTCACAATCTTTCAAGATTTCTTGGTGTAAGTCATTACTTATCATCCCCCTTGACAAAAAGAGTTCATATGGTGCAAGAAAGTCGAGCTTAAATCGAAAAAGCGGATCTCCCAACTATATTTAAAGATTAAAAATTGATGTAAATATGTTTGGAAAATTAATATTGCATCAATATAATCAAGCAAAAGGCATAACTTAAAGTTGTATGGTCGAGTTTTGCTTACTGCCAATCCTTTAATGTTGAACTTAAAATTGTTTGATTGTTTGTTGTAATCAAGTAAGGTGTTAGCAAGATTGGGTACAAAGTGTCCTGAAAAAAATCAATTCAATATATATTCTTAAGTAGTCAAGCTTCTTCTTGATGGATTAAAATATTTCAATTGAATTTATAAAAAATACAATGTGAAATGAGATATATGCTTTAGAAACCATAGTTGTTTCAATTTTTATTAAACATTATTCAAATTTTTAGCAACTTCTGAAATCAATTAACTACATTGAACACTACCTGCATAGCTTGATCCAGCAAGATATAAATCTTTAAACTTGAAAATCGGATACTTTTCATACCATTGCAGTATGAATGCAAGCAAATCTTTATCTGTAAGTAAGAAGGGAGGGAAATTTTATGAAATGTCAGACATTTTTTTTTCTAGAAAAATAGAAAATAAGAATATATACTGGGTTTGGAGATGTTCTTACTAGTACTATCATCTCCAACTTGATAATCACTGCTTGTGTTTGAGTACGACCATCCAGCTCCAATAGGAGAATCAATAAACAGAATATTTGACACTAAAATTTTGTAAAGAAAAATTTTTAATTCAATAGATATAAATATAAATATATATATACATATATGTACATATTTTAATTCTAGGGTTATGAGAAAAATTTTAAGGATTAAACGAATCAACCTTTGATCCAAGAATATGGATTTCTCTTGAGTTCATGAGCATTGTTTGTAGTAATGAAAGGACCAACACCTACAAAGCTATCTCCAACTGAACTACAACCTGGTCCTGAACATGCATCAATTTTAAATTTTTTTTTATCAATACATATTGAATGTTAAGGAATATTTTTGCTATTTGAAATAGAGAGAAAGAAGAACTCAAGGCTTAGCCTAGTTGTTCATATAGCCATCCTTAAAAGATGGCATTAAATAGGTTTGGGATATGAATGTTTATATTTGCAATCCTTTTTCATTTCCTTAGGCTACGATCTTCTTTGTATATAAAAATAAAAGATAAAAATACCAAAAGTGTAGAGAAATTTCATCTAATAATTAATTGTTTTTGTAAAGAAAAAAAATTCAAAAGCTATCTAACCTCCAGTTAGCCAAATGGTGAGTGGTAGATTCATTGGATCAATTTCAGCTTCAACAAAATAATAGAAAAGACTTTTACCAGCCTTTCCATCAATATCAATGTACCCAGAAAATTGCCTGAAATTAACATATGGTTGTCCAGGCAATTTTTCTATTTGATCATTCAAAGAGTATCCAATAACACCACCAAAAATGAAAAAATAAAGTCCAAGAAAGAATTTACCAAAACCCATTAACAATATGTAGAAATCTTTGAAAAACAAAGAAAGTAGAGAATATTTCAAAAAATTTTGCTTCTTTTGATGGATTGAAATACAATTATGCGGTGAATTTATATGGTGGTTTTAGTTTTTTTTTGCTAATTAAATAAAATGTTGTTGAAACAACACGTCAAGACAAGTATGTTTGAAGTTGTTATAACTTATTTAAGTGTCCATTAATTAATTTTGTTTTTTGAAAAGCAAATAATCTTATCTCCTTATCACTTTTTCAATTTCTATCTAGTTTTAACAAACCTTGCCATTTTGTAGGAAAAACATCCATTCATTGTTTAAGGGATTTTTTTTGTAATTTATCATTAAATTCAAAGTTATTTTAAGTATCCCTCAAATAGATCATATACCTAAATGCTTGATGCCTTAATTAGATTTGGTATAAAATAATTTATTCAAAACTAATGGTTCATTTTTTGATGAATGTAAGTGTTTCTTTCATCAAATGATCACGACGTTTTGACATTGAATCTTTAAAAATTTTGTAACAAAATGACTATTACAACACGATGAAAGGAATTCATTCCATGTATCTGAATACACCTAAATTATCGAAATATTATTGACATTCCAATATATGTAATGGAACTTTTATAAATTTTTTAAGTTTAAAATATTTTTACTGAAAGTTCTATTTTTTGATTAAAGAAATGTTCGATTTTTTGAGTAAAGAAATTTAAATGTTATAGCTATAAAGATAACATTAGCTTTGATCTTATTGAATTATTGGGACAAAGAAGCAAATTGAAAATTGCAGTCTCAAGTTAATGCTATAAAGATGATCAACTAACCCTTGCATTCACATATAAAATGAACTTTAGCATTAATTTACTTTTGTTTTATTAAGTGTGTAAGTGACTAGCTCAGAAATTATGTAAATAATTTAAATAATTTATATTTTGATCTTCAAGTTGCAACCTTTAATTTTGCGTGTAGTTTACTTATAAAAATAAAATTTGTCAATTTTTGTATATTCATTTTATATAAACTAGAAATACCCCTTTCTACGCAGGGGGCTTTTAAAATATTTTGTAAAACTTTTAATTAATTAATTTTAAATTAAATTTTATTAAATTATAATTATTCTTAAATTGTAATAATATTAATATTAAAATAGTATTTTCATTATGAAAAAAATTTAAAATACTTGTTTAGGATCAAATACGGATCTTAAATTAACTTATAAGTTAAGGTGAGAACCAATTACTGTAAATAAATTATTTAAAAATTAAACAAAAATAATGAATTTTTTTAAGTAAATTGAGTACGAATCCTAAATTAACCTATATCATTTAAACTTACAAAAATTAATCAAACAAATTTTTTTTTTTAACTTTTGTCCTCAATTGGGCAGATACAAATCTTAAACGAACATTTGAATTAATATGCGGTGCGATAACTTTAAATATATTATTTAAAAATAAAATAAAAAATTAAAGATCACTAAATCAAGTTATCTAAATATTCTTTTATATTTTAGTATCTTAGGCAAATGAATGCAGAGTTAAGTCTAAATAATTATGACAAATAATAAAAAATATGAGATAAATTGAGATACAAAACAAAAATAATATGATAAAATAATTAAAAACATGATACGAAGATGAAAATACAAAACGAATAAATTAACGTATTAAAATCTGTAAAATCGATACTTAATGAAGAAAATTTTATAACATATTTAAAGTAAGATAGAATGGGTATGAATACAAACATGTTAAGAACACAATTTTTTAAATCAAATCACTATGATAAGTTATATAAAATAAATCATGATTTGAGACACAAGAAGAACGCAATATGAAAACACAATTTTTTTCTAAATTAAATATGCAAACACAACAAAGAAAAAATTAGTTAAAAATAAGAAAAATAACATAAACATGTTGAAAATATACAAATGGACAAAAAATAAAACGAATTATTAATTTATAAAATTTTAGATAAATTTATAATAATAATTTAAATATAAAAAATAACACAAACATAAAAAAAAAATTCTTATATTTTTCTCTATTTTCTACCATTTCTGCTTTTTTCTTTCCTTTCCCTCTTATCTCTCCTCATGTTTCTCAAAACACCTTTTCTCCCTATATTTTCTTTCCTTCTTTCCTTTCTTCTTTCCTTTGTTCTTTTCTCTCTTTCATTCTTCCTATACCTATCTACTAATTAGACTTTGAACAGATTTTTTATCAATTCGAATGGATCCAACTTAAATTGATATTTAATAATTAAAAATATTTTTATTTAAATTTAATTATATAAAATATATAAATATTATTAAAAAAATAATTTTTTTATTTTTTATTAACTATAATTTATAAATATAAATAATATAAATAAATAAAACAAAATTAAAAATATATTTCTATAAAAAAACTAATCTCTTTTAAACAAAAACTCGATCTAACCTTCGAACTCTTTTACTTTTCTCTATTTCCCCCGTACCAGCCAAAAGAAAAAAAAAAATACCACGTGTCAGCACGCAACAATCCAGATGAACGGTAACTACTACGGTACTTTCTACGATACTTGTAGCTTCTTCCCTTAATTATTGTTATAAATAATAGATTTTAGTTTATTCTCATAAGTTTTGGGGCGTTCAAGTCAATGACTTCTTTATTATTTTCGGAAAGGAGGATTCAAACATAGCAAGAATGTATGCATGCACCTACCATTTAATTCAAAAAATTGATGTTATCGAGTAAAATAACTTAATTTTTATTGAAATTTTCATATTTATATAAAAACAGATATGCAATTCTTAGCTTTTTTTGTCATGGTAGGGTTTATCACACTTACAATGTGAATAAAAAAATGATATTTTAGATATAAATTTTGTTTTAAATTCAATGACATTTATAAAAAAAATTGGATAATTTTTAGGAAAAATTATAAAAAGAGTAGATAGTTTTTTTTTAAGGGATGAGAAATTACGTGAATAATAATGTGTAATTTATTTAAGAGTTAAATAGCCTTTTAAGTGAATAATTTTTTAGAAAAGCAAGCAAGCTTTTTGCATTATTAAAGACAAATAGATCTTTAAAAATATTATTATACTTATTCATTAACCTTTAATTTATTATTGCATTCTTCCATCTATGTTAATATACAAGTTATATTTTGATAATTGAACCATTAGACTTTATGTAATAAATTGATCAATGATTGATCAATGGTTTATTGATGATGTCGATGTTGCGTCTCACTTGCCTTCGTCCGGAAGTACTACTTGCCTTGTAAAGGAGGTTTTTTACGGTGATAAAATGAATTCAAATCTAAAAAATTATATAAAGAAATTTTAATTCAAATTTGTCAGAAATTGATTCGATAAAAAAAATCAAAGGCTCAACTTAAAAAAAAAAAAATTGAAACCAAAATGGTTTAAGCCCAAAATGATCAGAACTTAATATGATCCTAATTTGAGATGAACAAATCATAAACCCATAATATCTTGAATTTAATATTAAAAGTAACTATGATTAAATTGTAATTAAATAATTTGCACAAAAAGAAATTTTACATATCAAGTTTATTTTAATCTCTTTTTTGCTTTTTAATTAAATTTTAAAATTTAATATATATATATATATAAAGTATAACAATAATTTATCAAAAATTAATTTTATTTTATATTTGTAACTTGTAAAGATATTGAAACTATAGGATATAAAAAAGTTTGAACTGTATAAACAAATCATTAAAATTACTTCAAACGTTTTAATAAGATTAAATTTATGCCAAAATGGATATTAATAAGTTGAAGAAGGAAGTCAACAATCAAATGAATGTTGTCATTACAAAGTTGGAATTTATTTCACTTTACGAATTCAGTTAGAATTATCCTATGTGGATAGACAACAAAAGCCGAAATTCTATTTGACAAGTCATATGCCATGGACATGCTACCTAATCTATTCGTTAGTTGAAAGGGTTCAGCAATAGATTAATGGAATCTGAATAATTTTTTTCATGATTTTACGATGACCTCTCCTAGGACATTTAAATCTCAATTTCATTGGAGAGAAACTTTGTACTCAAAGCAAAAGTTCAATTAGTTGATTTTGGCATAAGTATACCTGTTTTGTTTGAATAGGATTCCAAGATGAATTAAATATGTACAAATCATATAAAATTGCAATATATATTATAAGTTATATGTTTATTTGATAAGTTTAGCTGACATGAACATCCTGGTGAATACCCTATATTTCTAACCCATATATAATATATAAAATTATTTACTTTAAAAAAAATAGAAATTTAAAACTTGGAGGGATTATAATCCAAATAAATAGGGATATCTTTTTTTCTAAATTCAAATTTTTAAAAATACGATTCTTACCTTAACAAATTTGTTTATATTTTAAATTCAAATAAAAGTTAAATCTTTGTATTTAAAGTTGAAATATACATTCAATTATTACATTAATGCACTTCTTTGAAACTCACATTCAAACAGTACGTAAATTAGCCTTTGAAGTATGTTTTCTTTTCATTATTTGGTAATTAAGAAAATCATTTGTGATTGGTATTTAAACTTGTACTTTGTAAATCAAGTTATTAAAATATTAACATTGTTGCATAAATACTAATGTAACTTAGTTGATCAATATAAAATCACTACATGTCAAAAACAATGCCACGTAATTTATTTTTCATTTTTAAAATAAAAATTAAATGAAAAATCTGAAATAAAGAAAAAGAGATAAGAAAAAAGGAAGAAAAAAAGGACAAAGGAAAAGGAAGAGAGATCAAAGGTCGGACGGTCGTCGGTCTGACTTGGGCTGCTCTCAAGGGGGATGCACCATGATAAGAATCCCTTTTCTCGGTGGAGATAAAAAGCTGATGTCATTTTGCTGAAGTTCTTGCGACCTAGGGATTTCAAGGTCTCGGACTCATTTCACATGTCGGAAAAGTGTCTTCCTTGAATTATAGAGTTTAAGGTATACAATGTTGCGAAGGTGGACTTGGGATTTAAGCAGCTTGAGGGAGTGGTTGCTTACATCAATGGCTTTGATAGTGTACTGTCCCCTATTCATCACCAAAATAATTTTGTTCCACGTGGATGGCGCAAAGTTGTTGATATCCTTTTGGCGGCAAGCTGATACGTTCAATAACCTAGATCCCTATTGTGATTGGAAGTACATGTCAAAGGGTATTGCGGGAGTTCGACCTCTAAGGCACGTTTCGATGTTTAAATAAGTAACTATAGAGATTTTTTCGAGTGCGTAATTGGGATCAACCTTTGTTCCTAAGTTGAATGTCTCTTAAGGCACCATGTGTCATTTGTTTTGGAGGGTTTGATATCTAATGAGCGATCATCCCTCAACAGGTGGAATTCAACTTGGCTTCCAGAGAGTTGGATGAAAAGACTGGCACATGTCTTGTATGCTACTGACGTAAACTATCTTGAGCTTGCTGATTTGGGCTATGAGTTAAATGGACTTTACAATAATCGTAAATTTTTATTTCATAACAAATGCATAATGTTTTAAATAAAAAATAATTTTTTTACTAAATTACATTTATACTAACACAATCAAATTATTACTTTACATAGTTAGATTTATTTTAAATTATTAATTACAAAAACCAACATAAAATTCCTTTACTATAGCTACTCTCTCTTTTGTTTTAATTCATGTCCTACATTTTATTTTAGCAAGTTATAATTTATTTTAGTAATGCTATTGGTTCAAAATTTGACTCTAAAACGTATGTGGTTTGAGTTAGGTGTACTTCACATATCCAAAACCAATATTAGTAAAATCACATGTAGTTTATGACTTTACTTTTTGTACCTAACTGCATTTTTCAATTTTTTTTCCCGCTCAAATTGTTTTCCCTTTTAATTTAGTATTTATAATTTTCTAATAAGAATTATATGTTAAAAAATATTATCTCATTCATTGTCAGTAAAATTTTTAAATTCTACTAATAAGATTAAGATGCCAACGTATATCCTTTTAGGGTATATTAAAAGTATAAAATAATTAAAAAATAATATATGTGATACAATCGAACACTTTACGATTGTGTATAAAAAATGAATTTCATTAATTTGCTAGTGAAGAATAACTTTTTTTTATTTTAAAAATTTTATTAAAAAAATTGATTCATCGCTATTGGAATTTTAAACTCCAAAAATAGGAGAGAAATTCATTTTAATAACATAAAATAATATAATTAGAACTAATCAATCAAAATGAAAAAGTAACATACAATCTTGATGATGGTTCTCTGAGTCACCTTCCATAAGAGTAATGATACAGACGTAAACGAATGTCAGATACTATATTCAACAAAAACATTTTTAATTTAATTTAAATTTTTAAAATATTATATTTTATATTTATATTCGAAATTATTGGGTTCTTTTGCGTTTAATTCTTTCTCTTTTCTGCTGCTGCCAGAAACCCTTTGTCTTTTTTTACTTTTTACTGTCCCAGCAATTCTTAGTTTCACTATTACAACCTTTTTATCAGGCTTGCTTCTCACCTTTACTTTTATAAGTAAAGATATAATGAACTCTATTTTTTCTTTTAAAAAAATAATCATTGTGTAGTGCAAAATATAAAATTAAAAGTTATTTAAATAGCATTACATATAAGTATAATATAAAAAAATAATTCAAATATGATACAAAAAAATAATTAAAATATGACACAAAAAAATAACATGACCTTATTTGAATATATAAATGTATCGAAATTTATATAAAATAAGTATGATACAAAATTCAAAATTATTGAATAATGTCAATTTAAACTTTGACAAGTTTAGATACAACACAATAAAAATGATACAACATAAAAAAATAACATTAGGCGACACAAATATATAACATGATTATCACATAAAAACAACACGAATATACAATCAACGAATGTATTTCTTTCATCCCTCAATTTTCATTTTATTACAAAATTGCAACTCGATTTTTTTTTTAAACGCAAATTTCTTCAACAAACCACTACAATTTCAGAATGATAACACTCTACGTGAACAAAAACTCCAAAAATAAGATGCCACAGTACAAGAGATAAAAACAATAGTTACTTTTCTAAGAAGCAAATCATCAAACAGCTCTTAAGCATGTTGAAATATCACAAGATCACTAATTTGGTATAACAAAATACCCTCCAGAGATGATCTCTGATTGAATCTACACATGATTTTGTCATAATCATAAATTTTTTAATTAAAATAAAATATTAATTTTTTAAATAAAAATTTAATTAATTTACTAAATTAGATTTTATACAAATATAATCAAATTATTACCTTTAACAACGTTAAATTTTATTTTAAATTTACTATTTAAAAGACAAACATAAAATTCTTTCTCTCTAAAAGATTATACTTAAAACTTAACACATTCAATAGTATGATTTAGGTTTACTTAACATATCTTAGTCGTAACAAGTGAGCCTAAAACAATATTAATTAAGAAACAAACAGTTATAGTCATATGCATTTTATGACTTTATCTTTCATACCTAACTATATTTTATTAAGCAAATTCCAGATAAGGGTTTTTTATTTTTTTAAAAAAAAATTAATATTTATCATTTTGGTAAGGGATTTTTAATGTAATTTAATAAAAATGTTATGAGAAATATTCCCATCTACTATCAACAAAAAATTTAAACATATTAAAATATATCAAAAATAAAATTTTTTAAATATCAAACGAAGGAAAGTGACGTACTCATTTAAAATATAATAAAAGTACAAAATAATAAAACAAGTGACACAGTTGGAACATTGCGACCACTGTGTATGAAAACGAACTTTATTAACTTTGTACGTTAAATTTAACTATATTGATTAAATTTAATCAAAAATGAAAAAAAAAATAATGCAACAATCTTCGTGATAGTTCCATGATTATCGAGTCACTCTTTTATAAAATGCAGATATAGATGTAAACAACTAATTCCATGAACAGAATCTTGTATATGCATGGATTGCCATGTTTTTTCGACCACACAAAGAAACAAATGAAAATGTTGTACCTACCAGTTTTGTTTTCATCTTTATGACTCTATGGACAGTCAGTGCTCATGCTGTAATGTAAATTAGCATAAATATGGGTGCTTCCTGCAACATTTGAAGCACAACAAAAGCAACCCAAAAAGCAAGATGACTAAGAGAGCTGTTCTGGTGGGATGCAACTATCCGAACACCCAATTCAAGTTGCATGGATGCATAAATGATGTGGAAGCCATAAGAAAAGTGATCGAGGCTAACTTTGGCTTTGATCCTAGCAATGTTCAGGTCCTGACTGACGCAACAACGTCGAATTCAATTATGCCTACAGGCGCAAACGTTAAGGCAGCACTTAATGCGATGGTGAAAAAGGCTAAACCAGGAGATGTCCTGTTTTTCTACTTTAGTGGACATGGAACAGGAATTCCATCCTTGGAACCTGGCAACCCTTTCAAGCAGGATGAAGCAATCGTGCCTTCTGATTTAAATCTCATCACTGGTAGTTTTTTCCATTGCATTTTGTTTGATTATTTAGAGGGACTAATTTGGCAATTATTTAACTTTTAGAGGGACTTATTTAGCAGTTATTTAATTTTTTACCCTTAATATTTTATCATGGCAACTGTGTTGGATTTATCAATGCATATATTCATAGTTTCATTCATAGCATACACAAATTTCAACTTAATCTGTTATTTATATCATATACCTATATCCATAGAGACCATTATCACTCTTAGGTGTTGTAATAATTGTAACGCAATCAGTGTAGACATGGTTTTGCAGACGTCGACTTCAGGCATTTAGTTAATCGAATACCGGAAGGAGCAACCTTCACAATCCTTTCAGATTCCTGCCATAGTGGTGGTCTTATTGGCAAAGAGAAAGAACAAATTGGACCTGATGTGACGAGGATAAGACCTTCAGCTCTTGACATGGGTAAGGCTAAGAGCATTCATTTTGATACTATACATAATATCATAAATACAGTATCAAACGTCGCCCACCAAGCAACAAATATTGCTGAATACTTTTTCGGATTCTTTGGGAAGGATGTTAGTCTCAAATTCCATCCTCAGCATGTAAGGGTGTTATTGGATTTGGACAAACTGAAGGAGGATGAAGGAATTCTGTTAAGCGGGTGTCAAGCGAATGAGAAATCATTTGACGTACTGGTCTCCAGAGATGATAATGGGAAAAAGGCAGCACATGGGGCGTTCACCTCTGCGGTGCTGCAAGTACTCAGGCACCACTCAGGTGCTACCTTAAGCAATAAACAGCTTGTGATGGATGCTAGGAAGGCTTTAAAGGATGAAGAATTTGAGCAGAACCCTTGCCTTTATTGTAGTGATGGGAATGCAAATGCACCTTTCTTGGGTGGCTTTGTTTAACTTATGATAAAAATGGTGGTGGTGAGGCTGTCAAAACTACAAATGAATAATAACGTGCTAGTTCAGTGCACTACTACTGTGATAAATTTGACAGCTACCGGACTTACAGCTACAACCATTTTCCTAGTACGTTTTCCTTATGTGTGAAATTCTGAAGTAGTCTCCTTATTTAAAATTAAGGCGTTCAAACATATGCCAAATATGTCTATATGCGCTTGGCTATTTAGTAAAATTCAGAGTCTGCTACTTTATCTCATTTCTTTTTCAAATATACCTTAAGGTATTGTTTGGTATAGATCGCTCTAGAAATCATGATAATCCACGTATAGGATAAGATAATTATGTTTGGTAAGTACTCAGTAATCTTATGCAAAAGTTTTTTTTTAATTTTTTATTAATATTTAAAAGTAATTTAAGTTTTTTATTCGAGCCGGGTCCGATTCGGGCATCGAAAATTTTAAAATATTTTTAGGCTGGACTAGTTCAGATGCACTTCTTTTCCACTTTGTAAATATTGCCTAAAATAAATGTAGCATGCATACGAGTCAAGAAATGATGTTTGTAAGTTAAAAACAACCTTTGGAGTAAAAAATCAATAAAGGGATGCTTTAGGTAAATTCTGTTCGAAATTTAACATAAAAAAAAAATTCAGTACGAAATTTTGCCCAGAAGAGTCTAAGTCTCTAAGATGAGCCGAAAGCTTAGCATGATTTTTGACTCAGAATAGGATATTGTCTTGAGCAGTCGAAAGATTTAATGAAGGCATTCTAATGCCCTGCAAAATTTTACAATCAATTTCAAAATTTGCTTGCGTCAGTCAACTGCTGCAGCTCGAAAATTTGAATAATTTATCCGAAAATTGAAAAGCTTCGTTCATTGGACATCCTACGTCTTTCTAAAATATGATTTTCCATCCAATTATGTTTATTCATAAAATAATATTTCAAATAATACTTCCATTAATATTTTTTTAACAATAATTTACAAAATTTTAGAAAAAAAAATATTGACGTAAAAAAATTTATGGAAAAGTAAGCAATGCGGGGTAACTAAAATTTTGTAAAGAGTCCATATATAATTGGAGACAAAAGCATGAATTTGAGCGTTAATTCTCTTTTAGTCTTAATCCTTGACCTAGTCGAATCGCAATCTGCAAAGTTTATTATTATTTTTTTTGTCCAAAAGTAGGTTGGGTTGATCCAAAAGTGGATTTTACTATTTATTATATTATTAAAATATTTTTATATTTTTATAATTAGATTTAATTAAAAATTATTAATTTTATTATTACATAGTAATTCGGTTAATCTAAATCACAAAAACATTACCAGCATTTGATCGTAGGGTTAGACTTCCTTAGCTCGTGGACAAATCTATTATTCTCCTCCTAATACTCCTCTCAAAGTCAAGTCGAGTATCAAATACATATATGCATTCATTACGAATATATTTAAAATTTTTTTAAAAAAATTATAATATTTAAAATATTATATCTACGTTCATATCTGAAACTGATCGAATTATACCGTTATCATGGCGATTAATTCCTGTCTCTTTTCTGCTGCTGCCAAAAACCCCCTTTGTCTTCCTTTATACTTTGTCCGAGCAATTCCTTGATTTCATTATTAAAAGCTTCATTGCTACCTTTTATCAAACAGCTCATAAGCATGTCTAAAGAACACAAGGGCAACAAGATTTTATGAATCATAATTATAAATTTTTAATTCATAATTAATGCATAACAAAATTAAATTTATTTTTCTAAATTTTATTTGTACAAATATAATTGAATTATTACCTTTAAAAAAGTTAAATGTACTTATTACAAAAGATATATATGGATACTTTATATATTCAATAGTATGAGTTAGGTATACTTATCTTAATACATAACATTTGAGCAAAATACAATATTTACTTTAAGACTTTATCTTTTCCTACCTAACTATTTTTTAACTTTTTCTTTTTGATTAATCTAATGCCTTAAAGCTCAAAGTTTTTTCTTCTAATTTCTAGTGTTTATCATTTTTTCTTAAAGGACACTTAATTTAATTTAAAATAATTCAATAACTAAATTAAACAATACAAAAACCAAACTAATAAAACAACCAAACTCTATAAAAGGATACTCTTCAATTCTTAAAATCAAATAAATAAAGTTTTTTTGATTTTTAAGTACTTCTCCATTATGAAGTGTAAGATATATATTTTTTTTATTGATAACTCCAACATTCATGCTAAATATTGATTCAAAAGTAACTATGGAAATTAGAATACTCAATGTGTCTTTTGCCGTTAATGAAGGATGGGATATAGAAAGGATTTTTCTTCTAATAAGCAAGAACATCAAGTTGTTGCACATAGTTTTCTCTAATCTAATCCAAATATAAATCCAACTTTATTATATGTCGTAAAGATTTAAATCCTTGTAATGATAAAGTAAGTTCATATATCAAATTATAATAAAAAGTACAATTAAATTAAAAGTTATAAATTTATTAAAAGTAAATAATAAATTAATAAATTAAAAAGTAATTTAAATAATTAATTTTACGTCTAATGTTCATGAAAAATAGTCAAATACTAGAATTATATCAATACTATATAAATTAATTTTTATATATCATGATTTCCCAAAATTTCTAAGTGTTGATTAATAAAGTTAAACCAATTAATCGGTATTCTTGAAGTATCTAACATTCAACATTTTAATTGAATATTTGGTCAGCTAGTGTATACAATAAGATCTAATACTGTAATGTCCAAAAACACAAAATCTTGAAAATTTAGAATACTCTTAAAAGATTATAATACAATGACTAAATAATAAAGCAAAATAATAAAAAATTGTTGAATTAAGCGATTAAGAATCCAAATTAGTTATTGGATTATGATTAAAAAGTCATATTTATGAGTTTTAAATATTATTGGTTTTACTAAAATATTTTTTTAAATATAACTCAATGCTTTTTTTTTACATTATTTACTGTTATTTTATATTTATTTTGCTCACTCATAAAACAAAAAAAAATTCTTAAATAATAATTAAATATAACTATATTCAATACTAAATGTCAAAAGAAAAAAAACTATAACATATTGTAGGTGTATAACAACGTAAAAAATGAGAAGCATCAAAATGTTCAAATTCTTTTTTATTCATACTACAAGTATATATATATATATATATATATATATATATCTCTCAAAATTACTTATTTAAATTTTATTTGAACTTATTAGATGTTGTACTAAAAGTACGAAAAATATTCAAATATAAAATATTGACACTTGATGTATAAATTAAATTATTATGTAATTTTTACATTTATATAAATATTCATTGACTTTAAATTTTTTTATTTTAGAATTTTTGTTACTATGTAAATGTAAAAGTAAAATAAATTATTACAATCAAAACTAAAAAAAATATTTATAATTTAAAAAAATTATTTGAATTCGTATAAGTCAATTTGATCTTAAATCAATCTGAAATCAAAAAAGCTTATATTTGAACTAGTCCGAGCTCAAAATAATTCAAACCCTAAATTATCTTAATCTAAAAGGCCAAATTCTGAAATTATCCAAATATAAAAATATTTAAATTAGAGATAATTCAAACTCAAAATAAATCTAAATTTAAAATAATCTGAATTTGAAGCCAGTGCCTAACTCTATTATTATCAACCGCCGAAAGCTTCAAACTTACCTCTTCCCTTTACTTTTGTAAGTAATGATATCATGAACCTTTATTTTCCTCCCCTACATGCAAAATAATCGTTAACACGCCATTACAATATCAGAATGATAACACTCTACACGAACAAAAACTCCCAAAACAAAAATAATAATAATAAGATGCCCCAGTGCTCGGGATACTTAAAAACAATGTGTTCGTCAAATAAGCAATCATCGAACAGCTCTAAAGCGTGTTGAAATATCACAACTCTGCGTTCAATCATTAAAATCTGATTGAAACCACACTCACAACCATAAATTTTAATTCATAACAAAGGCATAAGTTTTGCTTTAAATAGATAAAAACAAAATTAAATTTATTCAACTAATTTACATTTATAGAATAATTAAATTATTATCTTTAACAAAGTTAAATTGACTAATTACAAAAATAAAAAATGAGACTTTATATTTGCTTAAAATATTTAATATTATGAGTTAGGTGTACTTAACATATCTTAATACATAACATGTGAGCCTGAAGAAATATTAATTAAGAAACAAACGAAAATGTTGTACCTACTAACATCCAGACAAATTCCCTATGACGTTATGGGCAATCATTGCTCATGCTCTAAACTAGTATATACTGTAGGTACGTCCTGCAAAATTCGAAGCACAAAACAAGCAACCCAAAGTAAAGCACAATGGAAAAAATCAGTACAAAAAGAGCTGTTCTGGTGGGATGTAACTACCCCAACAGCCAATTCAAGTTGCATGGATGCAAACATGATGTGGAAGCCATGAGAGACATGATTGTGGACAAATTTGGCTTTGCCCTAAGCAATGTTCAGGTCCTGACTGATGAACCAGGGTCGAACTCGGTTATGCCTACAGGTGCAAACATTAAGGCTGCACTTAACGCAATGGTGAAAAAGCTAAGCCAGGAGATATCCTGTTTTTCTACTTTAGTGGACATGGAACAGGGATTCCAATCTTGGAACCTGGCCAACCTTTCAAGCAGGATGAAGCAATCGTGCCTTGTGATTTAAATCTTATCACTGGTAGGTTATTCCAAATGTGTTCTGTTTGGTTATTTAGAGGAAGGTTTTACTTTAGCAATTGTTTAACTTTTCATCTTTGATTATTTATCAATGCATATATTCATACGATATACATCATATCATATGAAGGATTTAGATAGTAGCAAGGGGCTTGTAATGGCATGCTTGGTTTCAAGCCCTAACATCATCAACCTTACTCTGATATTATCAAAAATAAAATAAAATAAGCGCTGCACCTTGATGTTTCAATTGTTATTTTGCAATTATATGATAAAACATTAAGTCCTCATCAGAATAAACATTACGTGACTGAAAACTCATCCGAGATTGTAATTTAAATCCTATGTCATATATGTTTGTTGCAAGTCTAACGTAATCAGTATAAACATGTTTTGGCAGACGTGGACTTCAGGAATTTAGTTAATCGGCTACCGGAAAAAGCAACCTTCACAATCCTTTCAGATTCCAGCCACAGTGGTAGTCTCATTGACAAAGAGAAAGAACAAATTGGATCTGCTGTGACGATGCCCTCAGATCCTAAAAAGGCTAAGGCTAAGGTTAAGGCTAAGAGCATTGCTTTTGATACCATACACAGTATCAAATGCCGCCCACCAAGCAACAAATATCGTAGGCACAGTATCAGACATCGCCGGGCAGTTTCTGGGATTCTTTGGGAAGGATGTCAGCCTCAAATTTTATCCTCAGCATATAGGGGTGTTATTGGATTTGGACAAACTGAAGGAGGATGAAGGAATTATGTTAAGTGGATGCCGAGCGAATGAAACATCATTTGACAAGGTTTGGAGTAAGAGTGGTGGCGAAAACGAGGCGTATGGGGCGTTTACCAACGCAGTGCTGGAGGTAATCAAAAAACACTCGGGTGATGCAATAAGCAATAAACAGCTTGTGATGGAAGCTAGGAAGTTTTTAGAGAATGAACAGATCCCTTGCCTTTATTGCAGTGATAAGAATGCAAATGCACCTTTCTTGGGAGGGCCTACAGTTGCTTAATTTCTGATAAAAATGGCGGTGGTTAGGCTGTTAAACTAAAAATAAATAATAATGTGCTATCTTCAGTGCACTACTACTACTACTACAATAAATTTGACAGTCAGCAGACTTACAACTACTACCATTGTTTAATTTATGTACGTCCTTATACGGTATGTGTTTGTCATGTGAAATTCTAGGGTATCCTTTGGCGTAGAAATTTAGGCCTTCAAACTTATGCCATTGCTAAATATGTCTATATATGCATGGCTATTTGTAATATTTCATCATATTATGGTAAAATAAGAGGGCCTTTATTATCTCATCTCATCTTATAATATGCTTAAAAGTTTCTTTTTAATATAATGACAGTTGGTTCTTTTTTTTTTTTCACAATGTTCATAGAATGCCATATAATAGTTTATATTTTGGCCTTAATCTGGCTCATCCATATTATCCATATTTACCATTCATAATTAATAAAAAATTAAAAAATTTTATATCAATCTTTATATATTTTATAATTGCATATAAATAAAAATATTTTTTTAATTATTAAATATCATTCCGGGTCGGATTGACTCAAATTGACAAAAGGCATTTTTAAGGTCCAACTTGAGTAAGTCAAGCCTAGCAAAGAGGACGAGTAGCTGACTTATGAACAAATTTAATTAAAATGGTTTTTGGTAGGGAATTATCACTCCAAAAAATTGATGCAAAAATGTTAAGAAAAGAAATATTGCATCAACGTAACTAAACAAAAGGATTAATTTAAAGTTGTTAGATTGAGTTTTGCTTACTGCCAATTTGATGTTGAACTTAAAATTGTTTAATTGTTTGCTGTAATCAAGTAAGGTATTAGCAAAATTGGGAACGAAATGTCCTGAAAAAAATAAATTAAATATATATTCTTAAGTAATCAAGCGTCTTCTTGATGTATTGAATTATTTCAACTGAATTTACAAAAAATACAATGTGAAATGATATATATGCTTTAGGGACTATAATTGTTTCAATTTTATTAAACATTATTCAAATCTCTATAACTTCTAAAATAAATTAATTACACTGAACATTACCTGCATAGCCTGATCCCATTGGATACTTTTCATACAATTGCAGTACGAATACAAGCAAATCTTTATCTGTAAGTAACAGAAGGAAAATTTTATGAAATGCCAAACATTTTTTTTCCTAAAAAACATAGAAAATAAGAAAATACTGGGTTTGAATATGATCTTACTAGTACTATCATCTCCAACTTTATAATCAGATATCGCCGGGCAGTTTCTTGGATTCTTTGGGAAGGATGTCAAATTCCATCCTCATCATATAGGGCTGTTATTGGATTTGGACAAACTGAAGGATGACGAGGGAATATGTTAAATGGGTGCCAAGCGACCTAGACATCATTTGACATGGTTATGAGTGAGAGTGGCGGAGGAAACGCAGTGCATGGGGCGTTTACCAATGCAGTGCTGAAGGTAATCGATGAACACTCGGGTGATGCAATGAGCAATAAACAGCTTGTAATGGAAGCTAGGAAGTTTTTAGAGAATGAAAAAATTGAGCAGATCCCTTGCCTCTATTGCAGTGATAAGAATGCAAATGCACCTATCTTGGGTGTTCGTGTTAGTGCTTAGTTTCTAATAAAAGTGTTAGTGGTTAGGCTGCCAAAATGAATAATAATGTGCTAGGTTTAATGCACTTCTACTACTACTACTGCAATAAATTTGACAGCCAGCAGAGTTACAACTGCTACTATTGTTTATGCAAGTCCTTATTTAGAATGTCTTTGTTATGTCTGAAATTCTAGGGTATCCTCTGGATTGGCCTTCAAACTTATGCCATTGCCAAAGATTTATATATGTGCATGGCTATTTGTAATATTTCTTCATATTATGGTAAAATAAAAAGTTCTCTATTATCTCATCTTGTAATATTTTTGAAAGTTCGTTTTAATTTGATTCACTAAAAGTCGAGCATTTTAACACCATGAGTAAGCGTATATCCAATTATTTTTTAAATACCTTAGGGTGGCAGTTGGTATAGAATGATTATTGCCATGGTAATTTACACATAGAAATAGATTATTATATTTAGTAAGTACTTAGTGATTGTACATGACAGTGATCATAATGCAAATCCGCTGCCCCATTGTCGTGCCTTCTTCCCTACCCAACTTTCAAATGTCACCCGTGTTCATTAATATCGTAAATATATATATATATATATATATATTAGTCTCTTTGTTGTTTGACTTGGAGAAGACAAAACATATTTTAAAATTAATTAAATTTTTGTAACTTTAAATATAATTTTTAAGTAATTAAATTGTTATGTTTTTATAGTTATTAGATTCAAACTAGTTATAGACTTTTAACTCAAGTCCATTCTTTAATCAGATAATTTGTGCAATTGAAAAAAAAAAAAAAAACAAATTTCCTAGTTAAGTTTATGAAAAACTAGTGACCTATTGGGTTTGTTATTGACCCAGGTCAGTTAAAAATTAACTGTTTTGAAAAATTATAATTATATGAGAGGGTTATAATCATAATCAAGCTTTTACATTCGTATATAAAAAGTTATTAAATCACTGATAATCAAATAAACGATTCAATCAAAATATAACTAGATAAATCTAACATAATGTCGAACAAATCCCACGTATGATGAAATTTGAACCCTCTTCCTTACTACTAAGCCAACGCTTCGTTGGTGTTAAAAATTATTTTTTTAAAATGACTTTATTTACTTTTCATAATAATTAATAATCTTTCATCATTTACATTAAAATATTTATTTTATGGAAAATGTTAAAAATAAAAAATGCATTACAATAAATCAAAAGTAAAATAATTCTTTGTAATTAGCTTTTTTCTAAAGTTTTTAAATGATAATGAAACTTTTTAATGCTTTTAATATAATTCTAAATTTAAAAAATTAAATAAAATATTTATATAACCTATAATTTTATTTATAATATTTTAAATGTTTTTGCTAACGGTAACATTGCTTTGTATCATTTAATTATTGAATCAATTGATCTAAGATTCCAAATATTGAGTGGATCATTATATGATCTAATTTTGGTTACTACTAAAAATTTGTGTTTTACGAACCAAAAGCAAATATTTGTATTTTCTTTTAAATTTTTAATATAATTTTAATATAAATGTTATTATTTAATATAAATGTATTTTTAATTATTTATTTTATAGATAC
>JBBYHL010253637.1:0-25726 GCA_038381835.1 Adansonia madagascariensis
TGCATGAATTATTATCATTTTCAGCATCCATAACATTTTCTTGTCAAAGTGCATAACACTTTCTTTGTCTAGGCCATTAGTGAAATTAGCACCCCTATTCATATTGTGTGCCATCCCCTTGTATGTTTGTTGTCAAAATGCATGTTTAATGGCTGATAAAAACTAATTTTTGAAATCCCCCAAGCCATGCATGTTAACCTCAACCAATGAGGATTAGCATGGACTTAGCATTTTCCTTAAAGCTAGCAAAATATCATGGGGAAAATTAAGTTTTCCAGATCTGGAATCTTTGTTACACAAGCTCAAATCTTCTAATTTTGAAATGAAAAATGGTCTTACAATTATTCCCTAAATGTTTATGCCTTTTTCTTGAGTCAAAACCTTGAGTGGTATGATCAACGGGTTGTTTCATTGCCCCAAACTCCTTTGGGGCTGTGCAAATGAGCTTGTAATGCTCATGCCACTCTTTCCCTTTAGTCATAGGCGTTCGAATGTCAATGACTCAAGTTTGGACCCATAGACATAAAAAATAAGAGATATCCCCTGCATTGCTTTGTCTCCTGCTGGCAGCACAACTGTTGCAAATTAAAAAATCACTTTAAAATCCTAAATGATTTTTCATGTCTTTTCTGATTTTTTTTATCAAAGCATGTCGAATTATCTTTAAAACAGTGTCTTATTCACTCTCAGATCATTTCGGATGAGAGAGTTATGATTTTTCAAGTCTAAACTATTCGGAACCTCTAGAATCCAAACATGTATTTTGGTTGGGCTGTTCTGGCCCACTAAATAGTTTTTCCAAATTTTTGAAACATTTTTCCTAAAAGTTTCATGAAATTCCCTTTTTTGAAAGGTATTGTTTGCAATTTTTTGATACTAAATGAGTCAGGGGTGATTTTTTTGACACACCTTGTCCCTCATATGCTCTGCCAGTAGCACAATCAATCTGAATTTGAAAATTTATTCCCTCAGAAAGTGACTTCTTGGGATATTGAGAATATTTTTAGATTGACCCTCGTCAAGTTAGCTTTCTAGCGATATCTTATCCACCTCTAAATTCTTCAAACTGATTTAGAATAAATTCAGAAAGTAGGATAGCGCGATGCTATCCCTGTTTTCGGTTATGGTCAAAATTGAGTTGCTTTCCTGAATTTCATCTCGAGACATTCAAATGTCTCTATGTTAACCCAATTAGACTCGAGAATATGCTTTGACCTCCCATAGGCTCGTATCAAGGCACAAACACATTTTACATCTTTACCATCCTTATTCACAATAATTTCTTTTGCCAAAAGTTGTTGAAAAGCTCATATATTCCCTAAATCACAAGGTTTTGCTAAGTTAAGTTTTCCAACCCTGACCTTCTGAGGGGATACTCCAACCCTATTTTTCAAAATTGTCAAGATTAAAAGAAATATTCCTTTGTCAAAATTATTTATCATCCACGGGGATACTCTAACCCCACCTTTCTGAAAGGATACTCCAACCCTATCTTTTAGTTATAATTAATTTTTTTTTCTTGGACCCCTATGAATATGTCAAATAAACCTTGTTTAATCAAGAAGCCCGGATGCATCTAAAAAATTTTTGATTCGATTATTCCCAATAATCGATGCAATTGCGAGGTAAATTTTAATAGTCCACCCATTTTCTTTATCATTGCATTGAATGATCCATGTTATGTTGTTTCATTTATTTCCTTACTAACATGATTTCTTTGTAATGATTATTTGCATTCATGTTTTCAAAACTTTTCCAAATAAAGTTAAAGGTCATGTTCTGTGTGGGTATCTCTCTAGTGCCCAAAGTGGAACATTCCATTTTCAAAGTAAAATCCATAGGTCATTTTTATTGAAAATCTCTATATTCTCAATCTCTCCGGGGCATATATGAGATTAAATCTTTTTCATCAAAACCTGGATTTGTATTTCTATAAGATGCATGCATTAAAAGGGGTTATATCGAAATAATGACAAGTGAAGATCGAAAGAGTTAAAACTGAGATAAGACATAGCTAGTAAGGTACCGATTTCGGGCATCGTAAAGAGGTTCGTACCTCATCGTATGTAACCAACTCCCGAATCCAAATGATGAATCTTGGTATTACATAGACCATAGGATCGATGTTTCGAGTTTTGTAACTCAAAACATAGGTTTCAATAGGCATCCAATCATGCCTAGCCCAAAATGATCGGTGGCGACTCCAAGCAGTGGCCATTTCATGATGGTCATTTGGGACCAATAAGATGAGCGATGCATCTTAAGGTCCCCTTCACTATATCACAAGTCGAGAATCCATACATTCTTATTCTCATCATATTGTGAAAGAAAAGTCTCGTTCAAGAAGACATTTTCAAGTTAGGTAAATATTTTAAGTCGTACGCACCCATAGATCTGTGAGGATCCATCTCAGGGTACGTTGCGAAAGTATAGTGGCAGCAGTCACAGTGGTTAACACCTATTGAGAGGCAGAACTGGTGCGAGTTGTTATGCTTTCACATATGGATCAACAATGGAGGCCATAGGCTTCGTTTCAAGCCTTCGCCCACTAAATATTCAAAAAAAAAACATGTAAGGTTTTAATATGCATGATTAATATAAGTTTGAGTGGCATTTACCTATTCTATATGGCATGTTATCAATCATGTGCATACATCCATCAATAAAACATATAGACAAAAAAATATTTAACTAGACAAACCATGATCCCACCCTAGAAAATAGAAAAAAAAAAGATTACAAAAGTTTCATCCAAAACATACTTTAGGTCTTGAACTTTTTGCTCTTACTTCGTGCATCAGTTTCTATCCATTAATTCGTTTGTTCATATCCATAAAATTTTAAAAATAACCATCTTTCTAATCTGATAAAAAATCTGTATTAAAATATTTAACCTTTAATAGTTACGGGCTTGAGCTCATTACTTATGAGAATTTTTGATTAATAGTGTTTGAAAAAATTGCTAGGGCTCGAATCCTAACTCTTTTCATGACCTACATAGCTCGGCATCTCGATACTAGGCCCTAAATAGGCAAAAAACTGCCACCAGGGTTTAAACCCTGGTGGCACGATAGGCCACCCTCAAGTGCATGCCTGCACACCTGGGTGCACCCTTCCTGTAGCCTCGGGTGAGGGGGTAAGCACCCTACACCCTCGAAGTTTGCATGCCTTTACCCCTAATGGTGGGGGGCACGTGCCCTACACCTATGGCTTCTATGTGTCATACCAGTTTGGTGGGTGGGCACATGCCCCACACCCTAGGGTAGGTAGGCATATGCCCCACACTGCCAAGGTGGGTAGGCATATGCCCCTAAGATGCACTTGTCCTCACAAGTGGGTGGGCGCATGCCTTACACCCTCAGGGTACATGCCGCACTCTTTAGAGTGGGTGGGCATATACCTCACACACCTAGAAGTGCGCATGTGCCACACACTCTAAAGTAGGTAGGTGCCCACGTAACACTCCTAGAGATGCATGCGCACCCGACTTCCTTACTCCCACCCCTTGATGTAGCCAAGTTGAGCCCCTACTATTGGGGTTCGCTCCCTAGGAGCACCTTTGATGGCTTAGAGCCCTAGTAGCCTTGGGTTAGGGTTTTAGGGCTTTTGAGTTTTTAAGGTTTTACTAGGTGAGTACCTACACCCAAGAAATCTACACACCATCAAGCTGTTATTTTCAGATTTAAGCTGTTAATTCCAGATAGCTTTTTAATTTTTTGAAAGTTTACAGCTTAATCCAAAAATAATTTACGGTCTGTAGATCTTTATCTTCCATTTTCAATTTACATAAAAATTTGAAGAAAATAAAAAATAAACCTATATGGTGATGATAGACCATATCAAATTACAAACCCAATAAAATCTAAATACATTAATTCTAAAAGCTAAGGGATCATGATGAATAAAAAATAATATATATATTTATCATGATAAGCAAGAGAATAGAAATCCTAGAATGCCAGCTCTCTAATAATTAAGTCCTTACAATTTTAAGTAGAATTTTGATTAAAAGGTTTTATGTATATAACATGTCACGATCTGACTTTAATACCAATTGTAGGAAGAATTGATAAAATGCGCAACAAAATTTAAAAAAAATTAATCCTATCATACTAAATCATGTTGTTATATACAATAAAACCATCTTAATCAGTTGCTGCATTGCAAATATGAAGATGCCATCCAAAAAGTTCTAGATATGTTTGAAAGCTTTAACCAACTAGCTTTCTGCACTATTCTCCAATTTCCAACTGGTACAGTGTGTGGGCATTTTTTCTCTCAATCAACTCTGAATTCGTGTGGCTTGATTCTCCTTAATGGCCACCTTGTGCCATTGGGTTTAGAATCATGAGATAGAAACCTTCAGGTGTGGCACCAAAGTCTAAAAAAAAAACACTAGGCAAAAGCCTCTTATTTGTATCAGGTAACAAGGTAGCCTTAATTTTAATTTTTTAATTAAAATAATTATTTTATTAATTCTATAAAACCCATATGTGGTGCCAAACCTAGTACAGGTGCCCATTATAGACAATATTTTAGCCCAAATTTATTCTGTGGAATGTAGCCCGTTTAATCTAAATACTACTTAATTTTTATTAAACTATTAATTTTATTTAGCCCAATAATTTTCCATAACTCCAATTCTAATTTAAAATAAAATCATGGCAACTTTATTCGAATAGAATAATTATGTACTAATTATAAAAATAAAATTAACTATAATTAAATAATTAATTTATTCTTAAATTAAAATAAATAAAATAATATTTTTAATTTATTTAGAATTTTATCCATATTTAATTTATAAGTAAATATTTAACAAGTCTTAATAGATATTAAATTAGTTATATAAATAATTAATTTTTCATACCTATTTAATTTAAATTAATTCTTATATTTATCAAAAGATAAATATAATAATTTAAATTACTAATTCTTGTCTAAATTATTATTTAATCAAATTAAGTGTATATATTTTAAATAAATAATACCAAAGAAATTATTTTCATTTATTTATTGAAGAAAATGCCCACACTACTAAAATGAGTGAATCAGCATACCACTTGACCATATTGAGAATTTTTCTTCAAGATATTCCAATCAATAACCAACTATTAGGGAATTATATTGAGCTAGTGGAAGGAGCAATTGGACATATATAATTAGGCTTCAATAAACTATGCATTAATTATTCTATCTCGAATAATTAGTCATATAATTATTAATCTCAAAGTCGTATCACTAAAGACCTAAGACTGCATTCCCAATTACATACCAATATTATGTAAGCTTTATAAATAGTCTTTTAGTCTAATGACCTTTTCATTTGTGTCATACCCTCATATGATATTCATGTTCAACTTAAGGTTAAAAGTCCATTTTACCTACTCGATCACCTTATCTTAAAGTTCCATTATACTCTTCATGATTGTTCACTATACCATGTAATGCCTTTTAAGAGGATAACCTTAACTTTTTATGGGAGCTATGATTCCATATATAAGTGAAGCTCTCATCAAGTATAAGTCATATGCCCAACGAATAGGTCTAATAGCTTACTACTTTGAGATGTTTAGCCTTTGGAATGTCAAAGCATACAAGTTATACACATAGAGTCAATTACTTACTCAAGATTAAGGCAATTACACAAAGAAGTCAAAAGTGAATTAATCAATGTAAACAGACTTATTAATGGACTAATTATACTTTCGTCTAGTCTAATATATCACCGTTCTAGGTAATATATCTATGTCTTTACTTAGTAGTCAAACTGCTCCAGATGACAAAGACATGCCATCTCCTTAATTGGATTTAGATGATATAATTGTCTTAGCATGGGTTAATTGCTCACATTAACCCCATAGACTATAGACTATTGATTTAGACTACTTACCTTAGAATGTTGTCTTCTCGCATATAAAGTTCGTTATGTGCAATATTCTAACAGTATAAACATAAGTAGTTAATAAGCTATATTTGTTTACATTTACTTTAACATGTAAATCTAAATAAGGATGGAATAGCAATGATATAATGATAATTCAAATATATATATAAATAATCAGTCCAAATTAATAAAATACATAAAAATGTCTTTCATCTTTAAGGCATTCCTAACAGACTCATACTTTTTTGAATGACTTCGATGGTACCTTGGATTATGACTTTTGATACTTTAAATGTTGGCCAAATATGGTGTCTACAGTTATCCTCTTTGGACATTCCTGAGCATCAAGAATAAGGCAAAGACAAATAGACATTATATTTTATCTGAGGTATAACATTGCCTTATGAGTGCCTACAAAAAAATGAAGATCTAGTTAGCACTACACTGAGATAGGTAGAGTATATTGGTAGAGGTTATGACTGATAAGAAAAATTTTAATAAGCTTTGTAGGGTTTGACCTTCCTATAAGGTTTGAAGTTTTTTAGGTTTAACCCCTAGACAGGCACTAGCTAATGTAAGCTTTGACTCAATAGGCATCTAGCTCTTTGTGGACTTAGGTAGGTATGTGTCTAACTCTTTGTGACCTAATTTGATAAGTGTCCAACTCTTTATGGACTAAAGTAGGTAAACATCTAGCATTTTGTGTACTCTTTATAGACTAAGGTAGGTAGGCATCTAGCTTTTTATGGATTAATATGTAGGCATCTAGCTTTTTGTAAACTGAGGTAGGTAAGCATCCAGCTCTTTGTGGACTGTAGTAGGCAGGTGTCCAGCTCTTTATGGATTGATGTAGGCATCTAGTTCTTTATGGACTGAGGTAAGTGGCACCTAGCTCTCTGTGGACTAAAAGAAAAAAGATGTCTAGCTCTTGCTAGACTAAAAAAAAAAAGGCATCCAACTCTTTGTGGACCAAAAAAAGTGAGTTTAGGTACCTTACCTGAAGCCTTTTTAGGCTTTTCGAAAGTATGAATTTGTACCTAAGTTTTTTTACTGGTTTGACCTTTATGAGCAAGAGTTTGTACTTAAAGGATATTAATTGTTGTATGAATGATTCATAAAGATGTAAATGCTTGTTTAAGTGATACAAAGGTAGTGATGTAAAAGCCTAATCTGATAATTTAGCTTTAGAGTTTTAAATCGCTTTCATCTTTAAGTTTCATTGGGTATCCTATGTTTTAAGGTTTGCCAATACTTAAAAGGTTCTTTCTCTTTCAAATGCTTTAGGTTATTTTTAAAGGTTGAGTTGACTCGAGATGCATAGAGAGGTTCCTATGTCTAATCAGCTCGTATTAGTGGATTAACAAACTTGGTGAGCTAGTTCTTGACATGTTTGGAAAGATGCATCTGATGGTCTAAATTGATTAATAGGATTGTGATTTGAAGGTAAGGAGCAAGGATCCTTAAATTGGCTCTACCTTTTGGCTAATGTTTATTGAGGGACATTTTTTATAACATTTTTCAACATGAATAAAGTCTGAAGAGTAAGTTTGTTTATAGTTCCAAAACCATTCTTGGTTTTTTGAACCTAAGAAGATTTTCTTGTAAAATTTTATCTTCTTTAAAGTAATACTAAGAAATCCCATTATTAATTTTGTACAATCTATCAAACATTATTAATGATATGACAAGCACGATGCAATGTGGTATGCAAGTATGAAATAAGAGATTCAAAAATGGAATGGTTGTATTTTATTTCTATAAAAAAGGAATACAATTCATTAAACATTTTGAAAGGTACCAAGAAAGTTGATAATTGACTTTTTCCAACAATCGATTCTTTTTTATACTAATGACATGAGCCTTCTACTGAGTACTCCCAAAAACTTCTCCTAAATAACCAACTTTTATGGTGTTAGCTGTTTTTCAAGGAACCTTTCAAATTACACCATAATAATTACTTTAAGTCGAGGTAAACACTATCTTTTTCCTTTAAGATCGGGTGGGTTTTGTAAACTTAAGATAGGATAAGGAGGTTGGTCCAAACTGTTCCAATGGAGGATGATTGTATTAAGTTAGTATTGGCCTTGATTAAGCTCAAACAAGGGTAAGGTTTGGTTACTTAAGCTGCCATTCCAAAGATTAGGGTGTTTTTATAAGTTTTCATTTGAAGGACCTTCTCAAGAATAATATTTCTTGATGAAATCAGAGTTGATAGGGTTAGGCAAGTCATTGCTATCCATCTCAGCTAGAATCAAGGCTATATCTAAGAAAGCTCATATAACTACATAGAGACCTTTCAACTTTAGGGTTTATTTTCCTCAAGTTTTTTATGAATTGGAAAGATCATCTTAAGTACTAAGTCTCATTCCCAAAACTAATAAGCATGGACCTTTTTATTATGAACTCTCATTATACGTTTTTGATACATTTGCCCATGACAAATAGCTTTAACTCTCTTTTTGTCAATAAGGTTAAGTTGCTCATATCGATTTTTGATCCATTTAGCTTTTCAAGTTATGATTCAATCAAGACTTCGAGTAAAGGGATTTTGACTTTGATAGGTAAAACTGCCTCCATCCTATTGACTAAGGAGAATAGGGTACCTCTAATAAAAGTTTAACCTATTATGCTATAGGCATACAACATGAAGGGTAGCGTTTCGTGCCAGTCTTTAAAACTTTTAGCTTTTTTATTGGCTGCTTCAACTGCTTCATTCATGTTTATGACTGATATGGCACTGAATTATGGTCCTTGATCCTGAACTGAAAGTGAATTACTTCTATCATGTTGTTGTTCAAATTGCGTGCATTATCCATGATGATTTTTTAGAATAGTCCGTATTGGCAGATGATGTCTTTTTTCACAAACTTGCACACAATAGATCCAGTGACATTGGAATATGAGGCTGCTTCTACATTTGGTGAAATAATCAATGTAACCAAAATGAAGTGATGCCCATTTAAAGCTTTGGGAGTACTAGGTTCGATTATATCCATGCCCCGTATAAAAAAAGGCCATGAAGCCATCATGACATGCAGAGGTGAAGGTGGGATATGGATTTTGTTTGCATACATTTGGCATTTATGGCATTTTTGAGCATAGCCAATTCAACCTCTTTTTGAGTTTATACTAGTAATATCTAAGCCTCATAACTTGTTTTGCCATTCACTATCTGTTAGTGTAAGTACCATAAATTCCTTCATGGACCTCTTCCCAAATTCTCTTAGCTTTAAGAGTGTTCACACATTGGAGTAATGTTTGATCCTAGCTTTTCTTGTACATGACTTCACCATCCAAAATAAAACTTGGAGACATTCTTTGGATGGTTTGCTGATTAGTTTCTGCAGCATACTCTAGGTATTGATGATCTTGAATATCAAGAAGAATGTCATGGTACCATGGTAGCTCATCCTTTCTTTCTTTTACACTATGGTAGTAGGCGAGCGCTTCGTGAATACCTATCTGGGTAGGTATGGCTTTTGACTCATAAGTAGTTTAAACATAAAAACTAGGGTTGCTAGAGCATTTGCCACTTGGTTATTTTTTTTTAAGGTAAATGCTAGAAGTAGATTTTGTCAAATTATTGCTTTAGGTCATTGATTAGCCTCCCATATTGGAACAACTTAGCATCCCACGTTTCCCATTCTTTTCAGAGTTGATAAATTACCAAGGTAGAGTCTCTATCCACTTGTAAAGTTCTAATGCTCCTCTCAATGGCTGAGTAAAGCCCCAATACACATGCCTCATATTCAACTAAGTTATTAATGCAGTTAAAGTTTAGTCTGATGGTGAAAAGATAATAATTTTCATTTGTTGAGATCAGAATAGCCCTAATTTCGTGCCCTAATGCATTTAAGGCTCCATTGAAATCATTTTCCAAGTTTAGCTACAATCGATACCATCTTTTGCTCTGGATATACACATTAGGTCTTCATCCAAAAATTTGAACTCTAATGGTTCATAGTCCTTTTCAGCTTGGCTTGCGAAGAGTTTGGCTATCACGCTACCTTTAATGGCTTTCTAGCTTACATAAACAATGTTATATTCAAATAACAAGACTTACCGCTAGGCTAATATTCTTAACAAAGCATGAGCTTTGCACAGGTAATTGATAGGGTCTAATTTTGCAATCAACTATATGATGTAATATAATATGTATTACTTTAACCTTCAAGCCGTCCAGGCCAGAGCATAACATAACTTTTCGATTATGAAGTAGTTATTTTCATACTTTATGAATTAGGTAGTAAATGGCTTTTTTTTTCTTTCTCGACTTATCACGGTATCCCAGTACATAGCCTATGGACTTGTTGAAAACTAGTAGTGTAACATTAGTGTTCAATTGAGCACTAGCGGTATGGGCATTGGTAGTCTTGATAAATAACTATTAGCCTTGTCAAACACTAGTCGGCATTCATCATTCCAAGGTTCTATTTTTCGAAATAGGCAACAATCAAATCATACTTGTTGGTTAGTTGGGATATGAATCTGGTTATATAGTTTAGCCTCCCAAAGGAAACTTCTTACTCTTTTTTGGGGGCATGAGATAGTGGAAAGTTTTGGATAGCTTTTACCTTGTCAAGATTGACATCAATTCCTCGTTCACTCATAATAAAGTCTAACAGCTTGTAGGAGGTAACACTGAAGGTGCAATTTGCTAGGTTTAGTTTTAGTTGATATTTGCACAGTTGTTTGAAGAGTTTGTAGAGATTAGCGACATGCTCAATCTCTTTTAGGGATTTGGCAATCATATTATCCATACAAAACTCTATTTCTTTATGTATAAGGTCATGGAATAATGTCACCATTGCCCTTTAGTAAGTTACCTCAGCATTCTTGAATCTAAAAGGCATAACCTTATAGGAAAAGCTACCTTATATGGTCACGAATGTGGTTTCTCCATGTCTTTAGGTGACATTTTAATCTGACTATGGCCTAAAAATCTATCCATGAAGAAAAATAAGGAATTTTTAGCGTAGTTGTCTAGTAAAGTATCCATTTGAAGCAAAGAGAAATCGTCTTTAAGGCTAGCTAATTTTAAGTCTCTGTAGTCTATGCATATCTATACCTTATCATCTTTTTTAGGAACCAAGACAATGTTGGCTACCCATTCAGGATACTTGGCCACTTCGAGAAATCCTATGTCAAATTACTTCTTTACTTCTTCTTTACTCTTTAGAAGCATCTCTAATTTCATTCTTTGTTGTACGAGTTTGCATTTGGGTTTAAGGAAAGTCTGTGAACCACTATGTCAATTTTTAGCCTGGGTATGTCATGGTAGGACCAAGCGAGTACATCCCGGTATTCTTGAAGGAGGTTAATCAATTTAGTTCGGTCTAATGAGCTTATAGAGGTTCCTATCTTGACTTCCTTCTAATATTCCTCTGTCCTAAGGTTTGCAATTTTAGTAGGCTCTTTATGAGGCAATACTTGTTTCTTCTCTTGTATAATTAGTCTTAACAAATTGGGTAACACAGTGCTTTCCTAAAAAATCTTCTCATATTCAAACTCATCGATGCAGATTGGTTGTTCGAAATTGATTTTCAGAGTTTCAATATAAATATTCATGTCATTTTTCATCGAAGTGCCTGAAAATATAAAAAGGAATAATATAGGAGGAAAAAAACATATAAAGAGAAGAAAGAAAGTCTAAAGATTTTACAAAAAATGAAGGTGGATAAAAGATGGAATGCAAAATGCTTAGTAATTTTTATTAATAATGCTTGATAAAAGTATGCTCGTACTAAAAATCCTATGTTGCTCTTAGGCATAAGCATATAGGTTTAGTTCGTAGCATTACTTTGAATTAGATTTAAACGGTACAGGAATTTATGTTTCAGTCCAAATGCTTGGAATGAATCCTACAGTGCACAAACCAGTTTCACAACCCATTGCTGAGGTTCTTAGCTCACATTGATAAAGAATTCTCTAAACACCCTGCTCATAATAACCATTATATTGCTAGACCTAGTAGTTCCTCCATAATTTGAATTAATGTGTCCTCCTGAACAAAAACTTTCTCATAGAGACAGTAACACATTGGCTCGTATTCTAAATCTCAACTCTTCAGATAGGCAATTATTTTTCTTGTGCTCTCTGAGCTTGTCTCTTCTGTTGCTGGGTATTAAGCATGAATCTCAAACCTTTCTTGTCAATCTGATGGGTCTTATTTAAAGCTTTGGAGATCCCTTGCAGATAATTTCCTAGTTCTTTTTTAGCCCAAACACCCTTATTGGTTGTCAACTAAAGACTCATATAGGCACTTTTTAACAGATAAGTCTTGAATATAGGCAAACCCTCTTTAACACAGGTGGCATTAACAAACTAAGTGATTGGAAAAAAGATTCTAGTATACTTTCATCAGCTAAATATAAGAGGCATCCGCGGAAGTAGTGGTGATAATAGCTTCCTTCTAGTCAATGCTGACAACTTTGTTCCCTATGACAAATTTTAACTTATGGTGTAATAAAGACGGTACCAGCCTCGCGGAATGGATCTAAGGTCTCCCCAATAAGCAATTGTATGATGACGGGATGTCCATCACATAAAAATCCACTTCTTACATGCATAGCCCTATTTGGAGTAGGATAATGATGTTCCCAACAACCTCTCTATAAGTTCCATCAAATGCTCATACCACTGTATGAGTATGCTTGATATAAGAAACATCAATAAGAAGTTTATTCAGGGACATTGAAGGCATCACGTTTAAGGCCAACCCCTTATTGATGAGAACTTTGGCAGCATGCTTCTTTTACAAAAGGTGATGATGTGGAGAGCTTTATAGTTCCCCTCATCTCTATGAGGTATTTCGTCATTGCTAAAAGATATATAATTATCCATAGTAATATTGCTCACTAAGTGATCCCATTGGCCTATTAGAATGATAGATAGGATGTAAACTTTATTCAACACGTTGAGTAGAACTTTTCTATGAGCTTCAAAATTCAACAGCAATAATAGCATTGATATCTTAGTGGGTTGCTTGTTTAGTTGATCCACAATGCTATATTCACTATGCTTGATGAATTTAAGAAATTTTGTAGCCTCTTTCTCACTTACTAATTCTTTAATAGCTTTTGACTATTTCCTTACCACCTTCAATGTTTGAATTACTAAGAGAGCATTCTCTTTGCTGACTTTGGCTTTAAGTGTAACTAAGGCATAGCATCTGCTACTATGAGTTAGATGGCTTACTCTTATAAGGTGAATGGCAATTGTTGTTAGCTAGATTCTTGATTATCACTACTCGACTTTCATATTTTCACAGCATAACTTTGCCTTCTTCCTATGGGAAAAAAGATAAGAATAGAGAAATCATTCTCGAGGTAGGCTATGTAGGCATAATTTTGGTACCCAGCTAGTTGGCAAATAAAATCAATGGTATTCTAACACCATAAAGGGGGACCTTCCTATCCTTTTACATGGCATTGATAGAAATATCTATATTTTTTTTCTCGTTCTTCATTGAACTCAATTTATGAGTGGTCCATCATCCTTTGAACCAATCTTAAGAATTATGAACAGTGTTGCAAAGCATGCTTTTGTCTATAATGACAACAGCAGGATCTGGTAAGCTCTTTATCTTAATAGGCCTACTAACCTAACCTTCATCAGAGTCTCTTGCATACTGCTCATTGGCATTTTAACCTCTTCAACATTTTTCTTAATTCGTTAATGCTTTCCATCAATCATAGCATTTACTCTTGCTTCTACGTGATTCGGGAGTGGGTTACCTCTAACAATAGTTCTTGCCCCTTGTTCGATTTTGATCACACCTTTTTTTAGTAAGCCTTGAACTTTTCTCTTAAAAGAAATGCAATTTTCAATGTTGTTACCTTGTGCTCTAGTTTGGTAGCCATAATAGGCATTCTTGTCATACCATTTAAGATAAAGATTCGACCTTGGAGTTATAAATAGTGGAGTTACCAGTTGATTGGTTAGTAAGCGAGCATATAGCTTTTTATAGGAATAAGGAAGCAGATTGAAATATTCTCTTTCCTAAAAGGCTTATTGATTGTTTAGTGCTCTAGTGTTACCTTGGTTGCGAGAAGAAGTATTTTGAGTAGAATTTTGACTTGGGTTTGATGACATATTCATGGTGGGATTAAATCCAGCGAAGAATACTGGTTGTAGCATTACAGCATACAAGTTGAATCCTAGATATGCCATGCCATGGAAATACATGCTCGATAGTGAATAAACCTATATATGAGATCCCAAAATTGTATCGCAATATCCCTATAGTCTTTTACAAAGGTTACCTTATCAGTCTCATCCTAACTATTCCACATATCTCCGAAATCCTAAAGGTTGAATTACTTGAAAATCATTTCAACCTATTTTGGAATTTTTAGGATATATCCACTTCAAAAAGTATCCCCACACTCTCTTTGTTCCCTTTCTGATTCAGTCTTGATTATCTCAAAATCTTCGAACCCTTCAGCTAATGCTTGTGCCATGATGAGATACTTGTTTATGGACACCACCCCTGGAACCAACTATTCCAAGATGATATGAAATGATATGATGCATCTAGCAAAAGCAACAACAAAAGAAACATCAAGTTAGTAATGTCTTAAAGACAAGGAATAAGTCACAGAATAAAAATACCCAGTGGCATAGCAATACCCAAAGCGAGCATGGAAAAACATGGGTATTGTCATTTTGCTCATCAATCTTATACTTATATAGATAGCTTACCAACATGTGAAAGATATAAGTGTCACATGAGAATGAAAATTAATGCTCAGGACAGTTATACTTCGTTTGTCACCGTATAGTTATAAGCTAATGTTAAACCATTAATTAGACAACATGATGGCTTGTTCAGGTGTTTGCTCCCATCTAGATAGCATGAGGCCTATAAGGATGTTAGTTACTCATTTATCATCATCTAATGGTTGACAAGCTCCTAGCCATTGGTTAAGCAATATAACAACTTACCCTAGTAAGTTTGATTCCCTGAGAGGTGATACTTATCTCAAAGGGGATATTGAGTGACAAGATTTGAATATCATCACTTGTGAAAGGAAAAAAAGGTGCTAGCCATCATTCAAATAGCATAATGACATGCTCTGGTAGTATTATTATAATATATGACATAATTCAAGATGAGAGAGAAGACATTTGTGATGATGTTCATACATCATCATTTATGCAACAAAGAAATGATAAAAAGGATTAATAGATAAGAAGTGTTTCCCTAAGTGCCTTATTCTTTGATTCAATCTAGCAACACTTCAGTAAGGCCTAACATGGTTTGGCTCTTATGGTAACTATATGGGGTTAAGTTGACTTTAAAAGCTTCCTAAATCACTCTTCCATCTTGTAGGGATAGCCAAGGCTGCCTGATTTGATCCTAGGCCTATCACAGGCTAGGCTTAACGGATTCGATTCAAGTGGATATATTTTGATATGCCTATATGGATAAAAAGGAAACTACAGGAGCATGGGTGCTTTACATCACAAAAGATATTACTAGCCCATAGGTAAAGAAGAGATACAATGAAGGACAATTAGCTTACTTTCACCTAATAAAGGTGTTATTCTTTGTCTAAGAAAAGAATGACCAAAAGTTTAATAAGATATGGGTGCATAGTTTGTATTAGGAAAACAGTAAAACCTCTTTGCTCACTCTTTATTGCCATTTTAAAAAAGCTGTCTTATTCTTTTTTAAATAGTAAAAGACGCTAGCAATCACAAGACGCATAAAAACACAAAGAGTGATAGTAAATAAATATCATGTACAAAGCAAATAAAGAATAGGGATTACAAATAAATAATAACTAAAATCAAGGGAAACCAAGAATCCTAATAAAATTTAGCTAGTTACAGGCCTGGCTCTTTGCAAAGGAATCCCTAGCGGAGTTGCCAAGCTATAGCGACGTGCCTCTCTAGCGTGGTGTGCTATAACTTAAAAGGGAAAGAGAGATAGAGCTCACTTTTGGATCATTCTTTTGATTAGGATTTGAATTAGGCATAATAGAGTGAAAGTCAAGTGGAAAACCATCAGACTAATTACTTATCCAATCGGTCTTAGATGGTCAATATGAAATGACCATGACTTAGAGTCACTACTGATCATTTTGGGCTAGGTATGACCAGATACCTATTAAAATCGATGATTCTGAGTTACGAAACTCAAAATATTGATTTTAAGGATCGCATAAACTAGAGTTCATTTTAAAAGGGTCCGAGAGTTATTTATGCATAGGGAAGGATTAGCACGTCCACGATGAACAAAATTGGTACCATCTACCATAAATTATCAAAGTGTCAGTTTTCCTCGATCTTTCATGCGATCAGTATTTATTTGTAATCCCTTTTTATGAATGCAATTTTTTAATATTGAATCTAGGTTTTTTATGATGAAAGTTTAAGTAGTATCTCTTTATGCAACCTAGCATGGAGGAGGAACATAGAGGATTTGATTAAATAAGGTCTGGATTAATTTACAGGAGGATACTCTACGTCGACCACTAGAGGGATATTATAGCAAAACATTGCCTTTGGTTTAGTGAAATTCAATTTTTTTAAAAGCATGAATGTAAATCATCATAAATAAGAGAAAGGATTAGTAAAATATAAAAGAATACAACGAAAGTTGTATCAAAAAAGAATACATGAAAACATAGAAAAGAAAGGACAATCGAGATGTATCTCGTAATTAACCTTGGTTATTAAGGAATAACTAAATTGACAATTTTAAGATGTGTTTGGATTCGAAAGCCATTTTAGGCATAAAAAGGTTGATAAAAGGTCCAGGGATGCTTGAGCAAAAGAAAACTTAAAGTTTTTATGTATTTTTGAAAATTAGGATTGGAGTATCCCCACAGAAAAAACAAGGTTTGAAAATCTCCTAAAAAAAGCAAGGTTAGAGTATCCCCTCAAAAAGAAAGAAATTGAGTGATTTTAAAAATCAAAATTTATGATATTTTTATAGAAAATAAATTTTAAATTAGAAGATATTTTAAATAGGAAATGAAAATTATGTTTAAAAACAATTTTGACTTTTGATCGATTACCTATGTCATGACTCATGACTTCATGAGAAGAATCATTGAATATATTTTCAGTCATTCGAATGACTAAAAATGGTGGTTTGGGAAAATCCAAGTAATTTTCTCAAGTTCAACAAAGACAGGGGATAGCATTATCCTACCTACCTTCTCGAATTTATCTTGGCTTTGTCCAAGGGTTTCTAATGGAAAATGAGATATTGTTGGAAAGGTAACTCGATAGAGATTAATGAAAAATTATTCCAAAAATCCTAGAAAATCACTTTATAGGTATCAATAATTTTAAAGATTAGGTCTAAGACAGCATTGACAGCTAGTGTAGAGGATAAGAGGCTATGAACTTCAAAAAGTCATCCTAGACTTGTTTCGAATCATTAAATCACAAATGATACCTTTTCAAGAAATGAATTTAGGAAAATTTTTAAGAAAAATATTTAAAAAACCTAAAAAAATAATTTAGCAAGTTAAAATCACCCAAATAGAATATGGATTGCTAATTCTAAGGGTTTCAAATAGTAAAAGTTTGAAATATCATAACTTCTACATCTGAAATAATCTAGGGAAAAACAAGTACTATTGTAAAGAGAATTCAAAGCCTTTCCAGAAAAAATGCTAAAAAATTTAAAAAGATCATTTGAGTCTAAGAATAATTTTTTTAATTAGAGATCACAGTGCTACTAGTACCAAAACATGGATTTCTTCAGATTGAGGCTTGTATGGTCATGTGTCAAGGTGTCAGACATGCAAATGTCCAATCATCAAAGTCCATGGCAGTGAAACAATGGATCAATCCAACTCCCATAGAGTAAGCCATCGAATCATCTGCTATCCACACTAATGGTAATGATGGCTCAAAACAAGACTTAAACTAAATATTTGAAAATATTTTTTGGTTTTGGATTAAAACATAATTTATTTGGCCTAATGAAGACATGATTACAAACATTTATATTTTATATATCTCCAAGATTGGAGAACCAATATATTAAAAACATTAAATCCATGCTAATCCTTATTGATTAAGGTTAGTATAGACTTAGGTTTTCTTTGAAAATATTTTTTACAAACATCATAGAGGCATTTCAACAAACATATGATGAACTGAACTAAGTCATAACATTAGACATCAACAACTACTTAAAACAGCAAGCTATCCATGCACTTTATCAAAAAAATCATAGTGAAAATTCATCTCAAGGTATGTACAAATCAAAATATGCTAGGCTAAGCATTCACACATGGAATGAGCAAGTTAAGATAAAGAAAGACATGGCAAGAATGCAAGAGCAAGGGCGATTTTAATGTCAACAAGAAATATGGTATTTGAGTTCACAAAACGCCATTGAAACATAAAAAAAAGTCATGACAAGCCAAAAGCTACCACAAACAAAGCCACAATAATGCATAGAAACCTTAATAGGGTCATAGAAACATGTAGGTTCACTAAAATAAGGATGATGAAAGGAAACATAAAATAAAAAGAAGTAGAGATAGAAGGTATACCCTAATGAAAGCTTAGACTCCAAGCTATATTCTTAAGTAGCATTCCAACAAGTTCTAGCTCATTTTTTTCCCTTTCTTTTCTATGGATTAGCAAGAAAAGAATTAAAAGAAAGAGCTTATGGTTATGGTGGTTATGGAGGATAGTTTTTAGGATAGAGATCAAGGAAATGAGAGGTTTTGGAAGGGCTTTTTTAAAGGTGGAAAAAGAGCTATGGGAATTGGATTTTTGGGAGAGCTTAAGGGTTGTTTTATGGCTGATATTAAAAAGGTTTTTTTTAGCTGAGTAAAGATTGGATTATATAGTGGATAGTACTAAGATGACCTAGTAATGAGGGCATATAAGATTTTTAGTATGTATAATATAATGACTCACTGCACCAAGGTAAAACATTTTAGCATTTGATTGGTTAACCTTGACTTTTGTAGAAAAAGAAATTCATACATTAGCTAATCAATTAAGTAGTCTCAAGTTTATCCTTCATAAAAATATATTTTCTCTTGAAATGCCTTCATGCCAAGCTTAATAGGCCTTTTCAACATGTATTAATCTAATGTCTGGAGGCCAAAAATTAAATCCACATGATTTGTATGAAGTTATGTATGATATTAGATTCTTTTGACGGCCAATGTTGTGACCAAATTTGAGTTCTAAAGTCATGGTATGAAAGGAGAAAAAATATCTTGAATTATGCAAAAATAGTCTTATGTATCAATACATTGGGCTTTGCATCATTATATTGAGCAATCAATACCTTGAATTTTATATCGACATAAAGTATGGTGTATCAATACTAGCAAGTTTGCATGGATACCAACAAGTTTGTATCAATAGACACATCTTTGTATCAATACTTATTGGCTGAAAATCATAATTTTAGCTATAATATAACTTTGTATCTATAAACAGCTTTAGTATCGATATAAATAGCAAAAATCTTGGAATTTAAATGACCTTGAGCATTATATTGATACCTTAGACCCTTGCATCGAGACATGCATACAAAAATGTGGATTTTCTTTACCTTAAACTTTTTGAACTCCTTACCTTAGCTACGAATGATGGGAACTTGACTTGTGCTTTTTCGAATAACCTTGGTGGCGCTTGGATTATGAACTTTGATAATTCAAATGTTAGCTCGAACAAAATAAGGTGTCTACAATTTGACATGAAGGATTTAAGAGAAGCTAATTATATTCTAGGCATTCATCTCTTTAAATATCGAAAGAATAGGATGATAGTTTTTTCCCAAGCTTCATATATACAAAATTATCAAAAGGTATACGATGCAAGATGCTAAAAAATGTTCACAACCCTCTATGGTAGGATTCACTCTTTCATTAGATAATTGCCTTAAGACATCTAAAGAAAGAGAGTGCATGAAAAAAGTCCCTTATGCATCCGCTGTGGGTAGTCTCATGTATGATATGCTTTGTAAACATTCAAATATTTATTATATGCATGGTATTGTAAGTCCATATCAGTCGAATCTCGATAACAAGCACAGGCAAGCCATGAAACACATGCTTAGGTATCTTAAGAGAATGAAAAACTGTATGTTTTTATATCTTAGAGAGGACTAACAGTAGTGGAATATATAGATTAAAACTTCCAAACTTATAGGGAATTAAGGAAATCAACTTCAGGGTCTGTATTTTCCCAAAAGGAGGTGCCATTGTATGGAAGAGTGTTAAACAAACATGTACAGTTAACTCCATGATGGAAATCGAGTACGTGGTTGCCTCTGAAGCATCTGAAGAAGCAACTTGGCTTCGTAAGTTCCTTAGAAACCTTGAGGTAATTCCTGGTATGGATAGACTTATTACACTTTATTAAGTTAATAGTGTAGCAATAGCAAATACCAAGGAATCTAGGCACTATAAGAGGATAAAACATATAGACAAGAAGTACCGTATTATAAGAAAGTAGGTAATGGATAGAGTTGTTAAAATCTGCAAAATCAAATCTAAAGACAACCTTACTGATCTTTTTACTAAAACTTTGGTGGCTAAGAGTTTTGAAAGGTATGTCGAGGGCATAGAAATGCGAGATGTGACTCATTTACTCTCTTATGGCAAATGAGAGATTGATAGGAATGCCCTAAGGATAAAATACATTTTTGATGTATTTCTTTAGTTTAAAATGATTATTCATATTTATATATTTGAGGTTTCATTACATCGTTGCTATTCCATCCTCATTTAGATTTACATGTTAAAGTAAATGTGAGTAAATATGGCTCATTGACTACTAGTGTTTATACCATTAGAATGTTGCATATAATAGACTTTATATGCAGGAAGACAACATTTTAAGGTAAGTAGTCTAAATTGATAGTCCATAGTCTATAGGGTAAATGTGAGCAATTAACTCATGCGAAGACTTATGTCGTCTAAATCCAATTGGGTAGATGACTTGTCCTGGCCATCCAGAGTGGGTTGACTTCTAAGTCGAGACATAGATATATTGCCTAAAGGTGGTGACATATTGCACTAGACTAAAGTCCAATTAATCCATTATAAGTCTGTTTACTTGGATTAATTCACTTTTGATGTTCATTTTGTAATTACCTTAATGCTAACTAAGTAATAAATCAATCTACTAGACCGGTTCATTAGGTATATGACTTATACTCGATTGGAGCTTTACTTATAGATAGGGAATCATATCTCCTATAAAGAGTTACGGTTATCCTTTTAAAAGGCATTATATGGTACAGAAAATGGATGAGGCATTGATCATTTGTTTGTCAAATGATAAATTGTTCACATGTGGTGAACAATCATTCTCACATAAAGAGCATGATGGAATTTTAAGATAAGGTGATCAAGTAGGTAAAACAGACTTTTAACTTTAAGTGATCACAGATATCAAATGTGGGTATTATACAAATGACAAGGTCATTGGATTAAAAGGCTATTTATAAAGCTTACATAATACAGCATATAATTTAGAGTGCAATCTCAAGTTTTTAGTGGTATGACTCTGAGATTAATAATTTTGTGATTAATTATTTGGGATAGAATAATTAATATATAGATTATTGAAGCCTAATTATACATGTCCAGTTGGTCCCTCCACTAGCTTAACATAGTTCCTTAACATATGTTTATCGATAAAAAATACCCAAAGTCAGATAATGTTCAATATGGTGAAGTGATACGCTAGATTCACTTACTTTAAAAGTGTAGGCATTTTCCTCAATAAATAAATAAATAAGATTTAGGTATTATTTATTTAGAATATGTATTTAATTTGATTAAATATCTATTTAAGACAAGAATTAGCAATCTAAATTAATTATATTTATCTTATGGTAAATATAGTAATTAATTTAAATTAAATAGATATGAAATTATTTATATAATTAATTTGGTATCTATGAATTATTGTTTAAATATTTATTTATAAATTGAATATGAATAATATTCTAAATAAATTAAGAAAAAATATTTTATTAATTAATTTATGATTAAAATTAATTATTTTATTACGGTTAATTTTATTTTTGATAATTATTACATAATTATTCTATTCGAATGGAATTGCCATGATTTTATTTTGAATTAGAATTAGAGTTATGAAAAACTATCAGGTTAAATAAATTTAATAGTTTAATCAGAATTAATAAAGTATTCAAATTAAATGGGCTAAACTCCATAATATAAATTGGGCCAAAAATATATATTTAGGTTTGGCCTAAAATTGGTGGACACCTACATTAGGGTTGGTGCCATAATTTACGGTTTTATGGTGTTAGTAAAATAATTATTTGAGTTAATAAATTTATAACTAGGGCTATATTTTACTTGAAATAAATAAAAGGCATATGCTTAGGGTTTCAAGTTAGACCATTTGTGCCACCCTTAGGGTTTCTAATCATAACATCTCATGTTTTTTAACATGTTGGCAAAAAGGTGGTCTTATAGGAGAATCGAGCCATACGAATTTGAACATGTTGGCAAAAAAGTGGTCTTATAGGAGAATCGAGCCATACGAATTTGATGTAGATTGAGGCAAAGAGTGTTTACACACTCTACTATCCAAGAATTAGAGAATAATGGAGAAGGCTAGTTGGTTTAAGCTTTAACATAGATCTATGAATTTTTGGACAATAACTTTAGATCTGCAGCTAGGTAATTGACTATGGTGATTTTACTGTATATAACAATATGATCTAAATCTATTTGATTTTAAAAAAATTTTAAATTTCACTATGTAAACTATTTTGTTTTTTCCAACAAGATGCTCCATTCGAAACTTAAAAGACACAAATACTCTATTGATATGGTAAGATTAAGTGAGCTCTAGAGAGATATGAATTTCTTGTAGATCAAGTTTGTTAGACCTTTTAGTGGTGAATGAAATTAAGAAGGGGTGAATTGATTTCTCAAAATTTTAGTAAATTAAAATTTTGGTAAATAAACTTGAGAAATCTAAAGAATAAACTTTGGAGTGCAAGTTAGTAAATAGAAATAAACAATTAAAGATAAGGGAAAGAGAAGCAAACTCAAAGATTTATAGAGGTTTGGCCTCAATTGCCTACGTCCTCTACCTCAACCTCACTTGCCTCGGATTTCCATAATTCATTAACTTAAATTGTCTACCTTTCAAGGATAAGGTATAACCTTTACTCTCTATCTTTCAAGGCTACGATAGAAACCTCTACCCGCTATCTTTCATGGCTAGATAGAACCTTCTTTCACTACTTTTCAAGGCTAAGTAGAAACCTTCTCTACTTTTGAATGGCTAAGTAGGAACCTCCCCTTTTTGCAAGGATTTAAATGTAAACAAATAAAACCTCTAAAGGTCAGGTGTTTACAAGTTTGGCTTAAGGGAAATATGTATCTAAAGATACAAAATGAATAATACAAAAATAAGAAGAATTAATCCTATACAAAGATGAACTACTTAGTGAAAATGATGGAAAAGATGAAGGATTTGACTTTAAGCACAATTCTATTGGTTCTTCTTCTTGTTGAAGGTGTTGGAGTGGCTTACGTATAGCCTTGATCATGATTCTAGCCGTTGGGAACATTTGGTGGAGGAATATAGCCGTTGGAGCCTTTAAAATGTCATTTCTTGTTGTTCCTCGTGCCTCTATATCGATACAATTATGTGGGTTTCGATACATTATGTTTAACGATCCAGAATATAACTGTTAAACAGTCCTATATCGATACAGAAAGATCTATTTCGATATATGAACAGTCCTATATCAATATAGAATGCTTTGTCTTGATACATGAACAATGATTTCTACATTTTAAGGTTATTTAGCTGCTGCCAAGTATTGTATCGATACATACACATAGTGTATCGATACATTCACATGAAAATCAATTTTAAAAGGTTTTTCATGACTTTAAAACATATAAAACTTATCTAAAAAATGTTTTATATAAAAATATGTATTAAGAACAATTTTTTGAGTGCTTCAAGGAGTTAAAACACTTTCTAGTATTTTTTAAAGTGTTTACAAAATATTTCATGGAAAAATACTAATCTTGAAAATAATTAAACACAAGCTAACTAAGCTTAAGTTTTAGTTATATCAAAACTAAGATTAATTCAAAGCTAATATAGCTAACAATCTCCCATTTTTTGATATGACAAAACTTAAGGTGAATTTGCTTGTAAAACTCCCCCTTAATCATTTAAAGCTTTTCAATAAAACTCCCCCTTAATAAAAGTATTATGAAATGGATTTTTTTTGAAGATTTTATTTTGAAACACTTGGCAATGGCATTTTTGGTCATATTTGGCTTCAAGAATACCAACACACAATATTAAGAATTTCCACAATATAAATAATGTAAGCACATGTGAAATCTTCCTATTTGCTAGCATAAGCATATATATAAATGAAGTACAAGAAAGTGAATTACCCCTTAAAATTCTCCCCTTTTTTGGAATATCAAAAAGGTGAAAGTAGATTAAGTCAAAGCTAAGGGTCAATTTCAACAAGAATTTTAGCAAGTATATTAAGTATGAAACATTTAAGAACATGTCTGCCAATTATTGAGAAAATATATGCAATTAAGTCCTAATGTGTAGTTCATTTGATTTTTGTATTCTTTTGTAGTCATTTAAGCACATTTAAGAGATAAAACATACCAATTGTTAAAGGAATTTAAGAATTATTAATCCAATTAGTGTTTAGGTGCACAATAGATACAAATATTTAAATTTTTTGTACACATGCACACTACAATAGATGCCATATGAAAGGTTAAAAAAATTTTCAAGAAAAACGTAAAAAACTTCCATAGGTTAGAAAATCATTTGCTCATTTATGATATGTCAATAAAATCATTTTAGCAAACACTCAATCAAAGAACATGCTTAAATATAAGAATTATGCACTTAGACATGTTCAAAGTTTCATTCAAAGCAAACATTTTAAGTATACATTATATACTAGAATACCAATTATATATAATTAACTCATATATGTCACCAAACATAATGCTAAAGAAAAGGAATTTAATAGCATTTCTTTAATGATTACCTCAACCTTACCAAAATTTGATTATATGCTCATAATAACTTGGAGGATCATTATTTCTAGTGTTTGAGCATTCCTTGATGGTTTTGGTTTGATTTGATAAGGTTGTATGCTTAATTTGCTTCCTTTTGCTATGTAAGTGTTCATCTTTCAAGGATAGATTTGTCTCTATAAACCTTGCAAAACTTAAAAATACTCTTGGCAAAAGATGAGCATTAGAGGTACCAAGATTTTAATTATAAAAGAATATTTAAGAAGCTTAGGCATTGTTAGGAATGAAAGATGTTCAATGAGCTTTATGACATTTAAAATAAGTGATACCAAATATTGATGCATGAAGAACATTAAGCGTATATGGTACCAATTATTGCAAAAAAAAATAATGATGTATAGAAAGATTTGTATTTTTGAGTATTATATGGCAATATGAGCACTTAATGTATTTGATTTGTGAAACACTCATCCATGAATCAATTATGATGTTTAACCATGTGATCAGTTATGAACAAATGTTTATCAAGGTTTAGAAATCATAAAATTGAAGGATTTCAAGTGAAAACCTATTAAGGAGACCAATTTTGCATTTAAGAGCTAAAAAAAGCACGAAATTGGTCATTATTCACTAGTTGTATTGATACATGGGGCTTTTGTATCGAAACACATAATGATGTATAGATACAAAGTTCATTGTATTGATACAAGTTGGGTTTCTTGTTCATTGTATCAATATAAGGCTCTAAGTATCGATACATGCCTTGAGTTTTTTGAAAAATGCTTAGAAAAATATGCAATTTGGCATTCCAAAACCC
>JBBYHL010253745.1:0-25708 GCA_038381835.1 Adansonia madagascariensis
GATACATGAGAACCATGTATCGATACATTCAAGTAAAATTATGAATTTTCTCATATCTTTTATCCTCGGATACCTTGGACTACGTCATTTGACGCCACGTCTTCGCATTTACCTTTGATATGATCCCTAAGCCTTCTTGACCGTCACCCGGTAATCAATGCCCCCTCTTACGTCCATGCTCCAGATTACTAAAAATTAGCTTAGACAAAATAAGGTGTCTACATAGACATATGCTGGATTAGACTTATTGATAAAATAAGCATGATTTATGAATAAGAATGAAATTATGAAGTCAAGATATTTGATTATTGACATATGTAGACACCTCATTTTGTCCAACCCATTTTTCGCACCCTAAGACTTAATTGAATGATGATAAAATTGAAAATTAAAAAAAAAAACTAGGAGACGAGTGCTGGGTATTGCATCGTCAGGCACTATTAGGCGACATGATGCTAGGCAAAAAAATTTTAGAAAGATCGAAAATGCCTATGGGCTATATTAAAGGAAAATATAAAAAGAGGTATCAAAAGCCATTTTTCATGGTGTCACCGAAGTTATTCAGATGAGTACACGGATTAATTTCCCACTGTTTGTGACCAAGTTGAGGAAAATCGGGAAGCCACAGGTACATGTAGGTTATATTGGTGTACAAGTATTGATATGAGGGTTTACATAGCCAACAACTTGAATTTTCACATGCAGTATTGATACAAGAAGGTTTGGTATCGATATCTAGGATGTGGTATCGAAACCTAGCATGTTTGTATCTATACAAACCTTGGCAGTAGCTAAAGTTATGATTTTTGGCAAAATGTATTGATACACAAGCATGAGAATTGATACAAATCCATGGAGTATCGATATAGGCCTCTAAGTCTTGAGACTTGAAACATTTTTTGCTCTTAGTATTGATACATACCTCATTGTATCGATACTCATGGGTAAAGAGTACCTTGTGTATCAATAAGACATGTTTTGTATCGATACACCAAGGCATTTTTGCATAGTTTAAGCCACTTTTTAGCCTTTGAAAACCCAATTTAAACATGTTTTTACCCCAAGAAACTTTCATAAATCATTGTAAACCTCAACTATGGGCTCATGAATGGATTAAAAAAAAATTTTGAAGCCCAAACAATCAATGACAAAGGCCACTTTCATAAGATATATAGTTGTGAAAGGGTATGGCAGGCATATCTCTAGTTACAGGTTGCCACAGCCTTTCTGCCTCTTTGCTTAGCATCGCAGAACCAATGGGAAGAGAGTCAGCTAAGTATGGTAGTTAGAGATGTCCCTTGGTGCAAGAAAGAAAGATAAAAAATACCTTTGCATTATCTTTTAAAAGTAGGGGTTGAGTGTTAAATAGGGGTTTTTCAGCTATCCCCTTTAAAAAATAGAGCTCTCTTGTAATCTCCAAAAAAGCTCCATCCATTCCCAAGAACTCTCTAACAATCTCCAGCCTCAAAACTCTCCTAAAAAAATAATGTTTCATTACCTTTCACTTTTAACCAACATCTATTCCCATAGCTCCCTAAAACCACTAGAACACCTTTAAAAACTCAAACTTTCACATACTTTCATCCTTAAAACACCCTACCAGCAACCATATTACTAGAAACATTCTTTTTTTCACCTTTTTCTTGCTAACTAATAGGAAAAAAAGGGAAGGAACTGAGCTTAATATTACTGCTTTAAAAAAGAAGGAAAGTTCAAGCTTTTACTAGTATATTTTCTACCTTGTTCCATACATTTTTTGTTTTGATCATCCATTTCACTTTAGTGAGCCCTTCATGCTGCCATAACCTGCATAAGACTCTCATGCATCATTGTTGCCTTAGTGGTTGTAGTCTTAGGATCTTGATGACCCTCTTGACACCTTGACATTGTTTAGATATATTAACTTACCATACTTCATTTGTATCATTACATAGCCTTTGTTCATGCATTTTTTGCCATATTTCTTTCCATATTCACATATCCATCTTATATTTAAATAATCACCTTAAAATGTCTTATGCCATATATTTTCTTGCATTTTAATGAGTCTCATGAAATAAAATGTTGTCTTGACAACTCCAGCATCCCTTCCTTTGTTTAAACATGTTCATATCATCTCCATGCACCCTATTTGTCATCTTCTTGCATTTATGTCACCCATTTTCATATCAAAATGTCATCTTTATATGTTTGCATATTTAATCTATGTTTATCTTTGTAAGTGCTGTATTTTGTTCATGATATCTCCATTAAAATGTTGGCTTGTTTCTTAAAACCTGATTTTTAGAAAAATGCTACCTCCAATAGATGAAGAATAGCATGTTCTTAATGTTTTCATAAAATTGGCCTTCTAATTTTGGGGGTAGATTAACATTTTAGCTTTGGATTCATGGTGAAATAAGTTTATTTTTCAAAAAAAAGAGATATTTTTTACTAATTAACCTTGATCTTGAGTCCCATGTTTCCTTTAGTGACACGGTTAACAGGTTGTTCCATCCTCCCGAGCTACTCCATGACAAGCAAGACAGGGGATATTTTTTATATTTCTTTATGTTTTCAGGTCCAAACTCGGGTCATTAACAATTAAACATCCATGGCTAAAGGGAAATAGTGGCATGAGCATCACGAACTCATTTGCACAGCTCTAGAGTATTTTGGGATGATGAAACAGCTCATTGATCATACCACTCAAGGTTTTGACTCAAAAACAAGGCACAAACATTTCGGGAACAAGTGCAAGGCCATTTTTGTTGGAAAATTGAAAGATTTAAGCTCCTTTAACCAAGCTTCCAGATTTAGAAATCTTAATTTCCCCCAAGATTTTTTTTGCTAACTTTAAGGAAAATGCTAAGTTTAGGCTAATCCTCATTGGTTCAAGTTAACATGCTTGGCTTGGGGAGGTTTTGAGTATCAGTTTTTCTGATAGCCATCAAACATGCACTTAAACAAGGAGAAGGCAATAAACATATAAGGGGATGGCATATAACATGAATGGGGATGCTAACTTTACCAATGGTCTTGACAAAGAAAGTGTTATGCATACATCTGAAGAAGTAAGCATGCTAATAATGATAATGATTCATGGTAAAATGCAAGCTAACATATAAACATACTTGAAATATGCTAGGCTAAGGATTTATGCATGGATTGAACATAACATGATCATAAAGAAAGCTGTCAAAAAATAATGAGGATGAAATGAGACACTTTGCACATCAAAAAGGGGCATCAAGGCATCCAAATCCTAAGCTACCACAACCAAAAGCCACCATAATGCATGAGAATCCTAAGAGGGTGGTGGAAGCATGGAAAGCTCACTAAAATGATGAAGATGTTGAAAAGCCAAAAATGAAAGTAATTAAGTAAAAAGTTATACCAACAAAGCTTCAATTTTGGCAAATGGTTGGAGCAGCATAGATGGCCTAAATTCCCCTCTTTTCCTTGTTGTTGATTAGCAAGAAACATGAGAAAAAGAAAGGCTTCAGTTCTGGTATGGGTGAGGATGATTTTTCACAGTGTATAGTGGCTGGAAGTGAATGTTTAGGGCTATTTTTGGATGCTGAGTAAAGGGCTATGGGATTCTATGTTTTTGATGTGTGAATAAGTTAGGAGAGCTAAAACAAGCTGGAAAAAAACATTTTTTTTGCTGAGATATTAATGGTCTCTTTATACCAGCACTTTGGAGCTAAATTAGAGGTGTTTTTGGTCATTTCTCAAGGGGACAAAGTTGTGACAGCTGATGCCTATAGGGTGGTTATAGGAAGGAATTTGCTACCAATGTGATGGACATAGGGTGGCTGGTTTGATTGCTGAATCAGATACTAGCAAGTAAGGTGGCTGATGGTGATCTTTGTCAACAAACAAAGGAGGAGTAGGGTGATCATATGACATTGACCCCTTTATAATCTAATTTAGACTTCAAAAAAAATATTTTAATTAATTCACAAGTCCAAATTCATAATCTGATATGGGTTTTGATCTTTTTTATTAAAAAATGAGTTAAAATTGAGCTTTGGATCAAGGGTGGACAAGTAAAAAAATACCCCGATCATGGAAAATAGCCTGTATGTCTCGATACATTGAAGAATGTATTGATACATTTGGTCTAACCCTTAAATGTATCGATACAATGAACATTGTATCGATACTATGAAACCTTGTATCAATACAATGGAGCATTGTATTGATCCATATTGATATGTATCGATCCATCTACTTTACAGGATGCAAGTTTTGGTTCTTGCATGGCCTAGTATCAATATATGAGTTCATGTATCGATACATATACTCATGTGTCGATACATTTACACATTGTATCGATACAAATGGGGATATTTCAAATTTTTTGGTCGTTAGAGCATTGTATCTATACATGAGAACCATGTATCGATAAATTCAGGTAGATTTATGAATTTTCCCATGTCTTTTATCCCCGAACACCTGAAACTACATCCTTTGCTGCCACATCTTTGCATTTCTCTTTAATATGATCCAGAAGCATTCTTGACATCCTAAAAAAGAGTTTTCATTAGGTTACACGTTGCCCCCTTTCACATCCTTGCCCTAAATTGCTAAAAATTAGCCTGAACAAAATAAGGTGTCTACAATTCTATCCCCTATTTTTTATCTTAATTTTTGAATCTACTTTTATTGAAACATTTAAATGTCTCAAAATGCACCTTACTGGTTCCCCCATAACATAAGTCTTTTTGACTCAGATCAAGGCTAAAATACAAAAAGAAAAAAGATTCATATTAAAATTTTTGGTAGTGGAGATACTCCAATTCCATTACTTTGAGGGAATACTCTAACCTTGATTTTAACTCAAAACTTAAATTTTCTATTTAGATCCACCTTCGAGACTTGAAGCCTTATCTGAAGCTATCCAAAAATTTTTTTGGGATACTTCAACCCCACTACTTTAAGGGGACACTTCAACCCTCTTTTTTAATTAAAAATTCAAATTTTCTCTTTGTTCCTAAATATTTTCCCAACTCTATCTTTGAGGATACTCCAACCCCACTTCTTCGATGGGATACTCTAACCCTGTTTTGCCTAAAAAAATCCAAATTTTTTTTCGGATGCTTCAAGCTGCTGATTAAAATAATCTTCATCCCCTAAATTATCATCAAATCCAGACCTATCACTAAATTGTCATTCCGATTATTCTTCAATAATTGAAGGTAATTATGAGACACATTTCGACCATCCCTCCTTTTCATGTTTTTTTGTTTATGATTGCTTGTTTATGATATTATTATGTTCCTCTTTTTCTTCTTACTAACATGTTTCTCTTTACAGTGATTACCATGTATTCATGTTTAAAGTTTGTTTTTTCAACAAAACTTACAAGGCAATGTTTTGTATTGGTATCTCTCCAGTGCCTAATACCAAACATCCAATTTTTTAAATCTGTTCCAAACATTGTTTTCATAAAAATCCCTATACTTTTCATATCTTTGAGGCAAATAGGTGATTTAATTTTCTTTAAAAACCTAGATTAGTATTTTCCACTAAAACTCCATGCATTTAAGAGGATCATATCTAAATAAACACTAAATGGAACTGATTTAACTAAGACCAAAGAGAGACATAGTTAGTAAGTACCAATTTCAGGCATCATAAGGATACTAATCCTTCCCTATACGTAACCACAACTCCTAAACCCAACCAACAAGTCTCTGAGCTTTGTAGACCTTGAAATCGATGTTTCGAGTTTTGTAACTTGGAGTATTGTTTTCCATAGGCATCCGATTCTACCTACCTTGAAATAATCAATGGCGACTCCAAGTTTATAACCATCTGAGAGTTATTGGATGAGTGACTCGCCCAACATTCTCTTCCCTTTCCTTCCCATTATTATGTCTAATACAAATTGCAATCATGGGATAACTCAAAGGCTCAACCATAACCAACCATCATTTATTTTTAAGTCAAGCATGCATGTCCTTCAGATTATCTAAAGTTTTAAAGGCTGACACATGGCGACAACATGGATAGATGAATAAAGCAACAAAATAAATAAGTTAGTAGTGCAAATGCATGAAAGACAATTAGTTTATAGGATAGCTTCATCAATAGCATCTTTCATAAAGCATAAGCATATTTTGATTACAATTGATTACATTTGAAAGTATCTAACACTGTTATATTGCTTAATCATATATTCAAAGAAATTCAATAATTCTTGTTTGTAGCTTCTGGCTAGTATGACATCTCACATAAAAAATGAAGCTAGCTTGACCATGTCATCTGCCTTTGTTTGGGCTAGCCATATTTGCTCAATGAGGTGGTTGACTATTGACCATTCATGTCACCATTTTTGTTATTGTCGCTTTGAGACTCTTATTAGCTTATCGATATAGTCTTAGTGGGTTTGGAGAAAGCTCTCCAAATTTTGAATCTTGACTTTTAGAGTTTCATTCTTGACCTTTCTTGCTTTTAGTCACATGCTCGAGCTTCAGGCCTTGATTCCTCTTTTAATGAGTTGACATTATAGGACAAGCCCTAATGAGCTTTTCCCTATTTATCTTAACCTTTTTTTTCTAATGATTCAATTCTTTATCAAAGGTAGCAAGCTTAAGTCTTAGTTGGTAACTTACTAATACCTTGGTACTTGCTACTTTTCTAAAGTGTCGTGTAGTCTTTTTACAAATCTTAAAGAATTTTTTAACACAACTTCCTCTTTTACTACTCTATTTGTTTCTCTACCTAGATGAAGATATCTATCTTTAGCTAACTCTTCCCATCCCATAACTTGGTAAATTCTATTGTGAAAGCTACCTTTCTTTGTGAAAACTCTAATCTAAGAAGTTTAATCTGGGAGGGGAACTCACCAAATAAGAATCGTGCTAGCCCATCATAAGATAATGACAAGGTATCATTGATAGGTGAATCCTCCACTTTTCGTATCTTAGAGTCATGTTGTTTCCTTTCTAATACCTTCCTATACAATGGACTTGCCTTCAAGCATAAAAAATTGACTAAACTTTCCCTTTCTATTTAGCTTCACCGTGGCCAAAATCCTTAACATTGAAACTGTCATAAAACTAGGAGAAGTGCATAACTAGTGCTCCGCTATACTCCTATAAACAATATGTAAATGTGATCTCATCATTTGCACATAACTGATTACAGAAAGATCCATAAGGCTTTCCATGTAACCTCTTTCTCTTTTAGATTTTGAAATTTCTCGACCTATTATTTATCAAATTTATCTTAAGGCCATCTTCTTTTGATGGCCTTGGAGAGAGAACTAAAGTCAAGTAAAAAGTTGTATAGAGCACTTATTTCTTTGACCTAAAGGTGATTGAAGAGCAAAATGTGAAGAAGTAGAGCATATCCAATAAATTAATCTATCCCTTCTTCCTGTAAAAACTGAAGGTTTAAATGGTTTTAGCAATAATAGTGGATACGGAGTTGATATTGCAAAATAGCATGGAACTACTGCCTCCACATAGACCAAAGTTTTTAGGAATATAACTAGCCTATATATTACCAAAACAAAGATATTTTGAATTTTTTGGATTAGTGAGTTTCGTCATAACTTTTTTTAGACTTACCCAAGAGATGCACTTATTGTTGCCTTTTATCTTGATGTGATTACTGACTATGAGTCTGAGGCTTTGAGGATATATGTTAATCTCTTTTTTATTGTGGAGGTCATCATGCTTAACAGTATATCCTATCGAATTTAGCCTTTTCAATGTTGTGCAATGCAGTAACTCATCAACAATAGGGACTAAGTCTTCTCAATTAAAGGTAAAACATCAGTGTGCAAGATTTAAAAATTGTGCCACTACTTGCAACAGATTAAAATCCACTCGAACCTAAAGTGAGAGGGCTGTGTCCTTATATTTTTTATGAATGACTCTCTCTTGGTGATACTCTAACTAGCCCAAATATGCTTTATGTCTTGCTAATAATTCTGACAGTATCTTATCTTGACCCTTTTATGCATTGTCGAGAATAATCGGGTTTAAAGATGTCCCCTCTTTACTGTTGTTGACCTTTTGGCCATGCTTAGACTTCCTCAAAAGATTGGATAATTGAAGCTGGTTGTTACTCCATGAAGATACCTCTTGTTGAACATTGAACCTTTAACTAATTGTTCCTAAGATGATTATGATTATATGATGCATGCAATAATTAATTAAAAAGATAGGTTAGTGACAATACACAATAATATAGTCATGAATAATGAATAAAAGAATGGAAACGAAAATAAATCATAGAAATTGCATCGACAATAGGCATTACGATGCCTAAGAGCAGACATGACAATTACAACTGCATAACAAGATAAGTACACATGGATAACATAACAAACTACACAAGTGGAGTTTTACCTTTATTTAGGTGATACGATACCTTTTGGGAACAAAACTAACTGGCTAGGCTGTGATGCTCATTCATTATCATCTATGGCAAGTATGAGTTAAGCCATCATTCAGATAGCATAATAGCTTACTTAAGTTGGACATGACTCTTTTTAAGGGGTCTTTTGAGTGATGACATTCGTTTGTCCGCACTTACTTATTAACAAAGGTTAACCATGAGTCAAATTGTATAACAACTGCCTAGTAAAGAAATAAAACGTAAGTTGTCTCTTTGGGCATGAAATGACATGTGAGCGATAATTTTTTTTCACCATCGCCGATGTAACTATGGTACATAAGAGTAAAGGTACTTGAGTGTTATTATTCTTTGGGTCATTCTAGAAGCATTTTTGTGTGGTTTGCCATGGTTTGGCTCATAAGGAGTGACAATTTTCATTCACCATTGGCTATGTAACTATGGCACATAAGAGCAAAGGTAAGAAGTGTTTCCTTGAGTGTTCTTATTCTTTGGGTCATTTTAGGAGCATTTTTACATGATTTGCAATGGTTTGGCTCGTAAGGCTCACTATATGAGGTTTGATTTAATGTCTAAATTGGTATCCGAATCATTCTTCCATCTAATAAGAACAATCAAGCCACCTTGACACTAGGCCTCTCATAGGCTTGGTGAAATAAGTTCGATATGATGGATGTATTTCCTTATGCAAGTGCGAAGGTTTACTTACAAAAATCATAGGCAATATACATCTCCAAAGTTCTTGTTATGCCTATATGGGGGATTACTCATTAAGGTGGATAGCTCACTGCTTTTTAATATTTAGGACCCTATTCTCCCACCATTAAGTTTACTGAAAACCTAATAAAATACAAGACTATAGTATGTGTAATGGAAACAAGTGAGACTTAATGGTTTACTCCCTATTATCGCTCATCATATTGATGAACGTATAGGAACATGACAATCCCTAGCAATCACAAGACAAATGCATGACAAATAAAAGATTCATAAACCAAAATGAAAAAGGATTATAGTAAAATAATAACTGAAAATTGAGGGAACCAAGAATCCAAGTAATAAACAGCTAGTTATAGACCTGACTCTCTAAATTTGTCCTTAGTGGTGTAGCTAAGTTGTTGCAACATGTTCTTACCCTGACAATGGTATGAACCATGCCCGACTAAAAAATCCCTTACTTGGTATTTATATTTGACATGATAATGCGAGAGGAAAAGTGTGTTTCTCATAAGTGAAACAAGGGACCATCTGACTAATTGCTCATTCAACTAATCTATTTTGGCCACCATGAAGTGGCAAAAAATTTAGAGCTGCCACTGATAATTTGGGATAGGTGTGATCAGATGCCTATTGAAATTGGTTTTTCAAGTTACAAAAATCAAAAATTAATTCCAAGGCCTACTTGGTCCATAGATTGATGGTTGGATTTGGGAGTCGATTATGTATGGGGAAGGATTAGCACCCACACAATGCCCTAAATTGGTATTATCGACAATATGCCTCACGCGAAGGAAGTGCATACGACTTAAAAGTATTTCTTGATAGGAAAGTGTCCTCTTGATTGAAACCCTTCCTTTTTTGATGTGATGGGAGCAAAAAAAGCATGGATTCTCGACTCTTGACATGAAAGGGGATAGTCAGACAAATTGCTCGTCTAACTAGTCTAGGATGGCCACCATAAAGTGTCCAACAATTGGAGTTACACTAATCATTTAGGATAGGCATGATCAGATGCCTATTGAAATTAATATTCAAAGCTACGAAACTTGAGATATTGATCTCATCGTTTATGAGGTAAAGGATTTGACAATTAGGTTTGAGAGTTGGTTATGCATAAGGAGGTACGAACCTCTGTGCGATCCCAAAAATTGGTAGCTTTCTAGCCATGTCCCAACTTATTGTAGTTTCATTGGTTTTGACTTATCATTATTTTATATAATCCTCTTTGTAATGCATGAATTTTGTATAAAATAGTAAATCCAGGTTTTAAAGAAATTTTGTCAGAGAGGTGGGAACATATATATTGTGACTAAAAATGATCTCCGAATTTAATTTTTAAAAACTAAATATTTTATGTCAAACAGTAGAGAGATACTGACATGAAACACTGCCTTTGTGATTTTTCTTAAACTTTTGATTATATGAATGCAAGATGAGCAACACTAGGGAAAACATGTTAGTAAAATGAAAAAAAAATATTACATAAAATAAATCACATAAAAGAGGGAAGAAGGGAAGGGATGATCGAAACATATCTTGTTATTATCATTGGTTATCTAGAAATAATCGAGCTGCTAATTTTAGAGACATTGGGATCCATTAACTAATCAAGGCATGAAAATTAGGTTTGAATTTTGAAAAGTCTAAAGAAAATCTAAGGTTAGAAAATTTAATTTTTTTCATGACAATTTTAAGAAAAATAAGATTGAGGAACTTAAACTAATGAAATTTGACTATTTCTTGACAATTTTTGAAAAAATAAGTTAGAGCATCCCCTTGGGAGACGGACTTAGAGTATCCTAATTGATAAAAACTTTGGTAAGTTTTAAAATTGAATGAAGTTTCCAAAAGTAAGGTTGGAGTATCCCTTCGAAGAGTGGGGTTATAGTATTCCTAGTGGCAACTTTGATGATTTTGGAGAGATGAGCTTCAAGGATTTATCATAACAAGGGTTCAATGATTTCATGACAAAATGACACTTTGACAAACTTATGACAAAATAGGTGATTTTTAATTAAAAGAGAAAGTGATAAAAGTGGAGGTGATGTGACAAAGATTGCTTTTGCCTTAATATGAGCCCATAGGGTTGATGCACATATTTTAACTTGAAAGAAATAATCGGGACCACTTAGAGACATCTGAATGCCTCAAAGTGGAAAATCAAAAAAATCAATTAATTTCAACTAATGCTAAAAATAGGGGACATCATCGCATTATCCCTTTTTTCAAATTTATTCCAAACAAATTCAGAGGTGTTAAGTGCCAGTTGAAATACCATCGAAAAGATGACTCGATAAGATTAAAAATATTCCAAAAATCTCAAAAAATCACCCTCTAGGTGGAAATAATTTTCAAAATTGGGTCAAGCATAACATTGATTGCACATGCAGGGGAAAAAGTGTGGCAAAATTTGAAAAATCATTCTTGATTCATATGGAATCATTAAATTGCAAATAATACCTTTCTGAAAAGGGAATTTCATTTTCATTTTCGAAAAAAGTATTTTAAAAATTAAAAAAAATCATCTAATGGCCTGTAACGGCCCTAACAAAATGTTAATCGCAGATTCCAAGGGTTGTAAAATGCATTAGTTCAAAAGATTGTAACTCCTTCATTCAGATTGATCCAAGGGTAAATAAGGCATCGTTGGAAAGGTAATTCAATGCTCTTTCAAGAAAAAAATCATAAAATTCATAAATTTTTTTTATAGTTTGAATATGATTCTTTACGTCATGATTATAGTGCCAATCAATGTAAGAACATGGGAATTTTTTTAGTTTTCTCGAGTTTTTTAAGTCAAAGCTCAAGTCATGGACATCCGAACATCCATGGCAGAATAGAATAAGTAACATAGGTTTCATGAGCTCATTGGTAAAATCCCAAAGTTGTTTAGGACTATGAAATAGCCCATTGACCATGTCACAAACACAAGGACTCTAAGCAGAAGAGCAAGGCATAAACAACTTGGAATAATAAAAAAACATTTATTTTTGAAAATAAAATATTTAGCCCCCAAAACCCTTGAATCCAAACAAAACTTGATTGTTCCACAAGATTTGGAAAAACAATGAAGAAAAACTTTAACTCTATGTTAATCTTTATTTATTGAGGTTAGCATTTGCTTAACTTGGGGTTTTTTTCAAAAAATATTTTTGACACTCATCAAACGAGCCTCTTGACAAATGCATTATGAACTAAATATGACATTCATGACAGCGAATTTAAATACTATACTTAGACAAACAAAGAAGGTATCTTGACATGTAAAAGATGACAACGTTGAAAGAAAATTACTATTAAGATCCATGGAAATGCTAGCTCTAAGTATCTTGAAAAGTATTTTATGAACCAAATATGATAATCATGATAATGAACATAAATGGCATTCTAAGACAAATAAAAATGGTATCTTGATATGTAAGTGATGACAAAATAGAAAAAAATGACTAAAAAGATGCATAAAAGTGCTAGTTTCATGAACAACATCAAAAACCATGTCATGGAGGATGATATGAACATGTTTAAACAAAAAGTTTGCTGGCATTTTCTAAACAATGTTAAAACATGTTTTTAAAGCTAACCGAGCAAATAAACATAGTGAAGCATGGCTAGATGGTTAATATAGCACCATAAATCTTAGGTCTATAATAAACAAGGCCACAAAATGCATGAAAGTCCTAAGAACAAGGTCACAGTCACAATGATATGGCTCTTTAAAGTGATGAAAATGATGATAAAAGAAGGAAATAAGGTAAAAAAAGATGAAAGTTATACTAAGTAGCCTCAAAACTTGCTCTAGCCATGAGTAAAAGACTTGTTACCTTTGAGCTTAATTTTTTTTTCTCTTTGCTATTGATTAGCAATAAAAGAGATGCCAAAAAAGCTTAACGGATGTGCTAGAAATAGAGGGGAGGTTTAAGATGAAAAGAGGGTGAAATAGAGTGCTTTAAAGGGCTTTTGGTGGTAGTTTTAATGAGCTATAGGAATAAGAGGGTTTTGAGAAAAGATAGCTGAAAGGTGTCTTTTAATGTCTTAGAATGGATGTCTTAGAATCAATGTCTATCTATTCAACTAAGAATGTTGGCCTTGTATGACTATGTGAATAGTAAAGACTACATGCAAAAAAGCAAGGTTATTTTTTAGTTTTGATGCATATACCTAATGTGTGTACAAGGTACTATGCTCATCTGCCTACTAAATCCATTTTTTGGCTCAATAAAAATAGTGAACCAAGGCCACTTTTGGCAACTAAGCAATGAAAAAGTCCAAGGTTGCCTTCTAAAATTGTATTAAGTCTATATATCCCATGTTATGCCTATTTGGGCCTTAAAATTTTAATTAAACCCAATCATAAGTCCAATGCTTAGGCTTGGAATGGATTTTACAGACTTTTGGTGATAAAAACATGTCCGAATTGAATTTTTAAACTAACAGTGCAAAGGCTAAAAAATGGCATGAACTGGGCAAAAATGATTTGATGTATTGATACAATGTAAATTTTATCAATGCATTTTGTCGAAAAATTAAATTTTAGCTACTGTTATCGCTTATATCGATACATTTGACCAATGTATCAATACGTGAAGCAAATGTATTGGTACAAGCCCTATATGTATCAATGCAACATATGAAGTTTTGAAATTTGATGACGTGAAAGCCCTGTATTAATACATCTAGTCTATGTTTGATAAATTCATGCAAAGATGTGAATTTTTCATACTTTTGGCCTCCGAACATCTCACTTTAGCTAGGAATGATGGATGATTAATCTATGCTTGTTTGTATAACTTTGAGGACATCTCAAATAGTGACTTTTAATGTCTCTATTTTACATTTTTCTTTAATACAATCACTAGGCATTTTAAACCTTCCTAAAAATTTTTTGCCTAGTGCCATGTCACCTAATAGTGCCTAGCAACATGGTAACCGATAGTCATCCCTATTTTTATTTTTATTTCTTTAATTCTATCACATTTTAATTAAGTCTTGAGATGCCAAAAATTGGCTTGGACAAAATAGGATGCCTATATTTGCCCTTTTTAGCTATTGTTAAGTTCAGGAACAAGGTAAAGACTAATAGGCACCATTTTGTCTGGAGTATGCTTAACACTGCCTTGTATTCCTACAATGAAAGTAGTATAATTAATATGATTCTAGGATAAAAATAATATTTTGGTTACGATTTGGATTTTTGTAAAAGGTAAAATTCGAATTCTTAATGAAAAATCTTTACTATGATCTTAGGCTCGACCAATCCCCAAGTTTGACTTAAAAAAGACAAAATGCCAATAAGCCAACTTACAGCCGGCAACATTGGACCTTGAAAAAAATTTCTTAACAAAGGTTTTTGGATGAAAAACTAGACTATTATCCTAGGTTTGACTTAAAAGACATGATGTAAACATGCCAAGTCAAAAGATAGAGTGCCAACACTTTGAATCATGGCTAGCAATGTTGGTCTTCAAAATAATTTCTTAACAGATGTTCTTAACAAAGATTCTTAACAAAAGTTACTAACAAAGGTTCTTGATAAAGGTGCCAATGAGCTAGATCACATAATCTTAGCAATATTAGATTTTTGAAGGGATTTCTTGATAAAGGAGCTTAACAAAAGTTCTTGATGTAGTTTTTTAACAAAAATGCCAATGAGTCAGATCATGAAACTCTACCAATATTGGACTTTAGAAAAGATTTCTTGACAAAGATTCTTGAAAAATGTTCTTGGCAAAAGTTCTTGACAAAGATACCAATGAGCTGAATTTAACCTATGATTTTTCAGAGGTTAAATTTTTTGACATGGGCTAATTTGCTAGAAATAACTTACTAGCATCATTGGGTTTTGACCTTTGACATGATGTCTTAGAGATAAAAAGGTCTTACCTAAATAACCTTTTAATTTATTGATTTTTAATGTCAAAGATTCTTACCAAGAAGCTCTTCGAGGTTTAACACATTTTGCTTGATGTGATGTTGACAAAATGATGTCATGTTAGGATAATATGAATGCATGAGGCGATGCTATGAGTGCAAGTTTCATGATGATAAGGCTACATGATCATGATAGAAAGTCTAATATAGGGATGGACATTACAAGTTATCTTTTGATTGGAAGCTTTGGGAACTATTCCCTTAAAGCCATAATACGAGGTCTTAACTTTAAACTTGACATGATTTGAGATCATGACTTTTTTTAGGTGACTTGATGTTTGGGTGGTAATTTTCTTGACATTGGGTGTCCAATGGCCTTTCTAATAGTTTGATTATTTATGTTTCTTGTTTCAAAATACATTGTAGTCTTTTTGACAAGTTCAATTAGCTTTATTACAATTTAAAGACTAAGTGAGTTTGGCTTGGCTGTTGGTGTATCTCTACTGGATAGGTTAGCATTTAGATTTTGACAAGGTTTCTTAATTGGTTTGGATGAGCCTAGCTTGGATTGGTTTTGATAGTTTTCCATGAATGAAGACTTTGAAAGGCTAGGAGTTACTTAACGCATAATCATGACTGGTAAGTGTTGAGTGTAAAGGGTTCATGATTTCGATAATCAAGGCATGAACATAGATCCTTATGCTTTTCTTATCTTTTTGATAGTATTAATAAATCCTTATGTAAATTTTATTCGATTATCAAATATTATTAACTAGATAACAAGTATAATGCAATGCAATTCTAGTATGTGGGAGTTAAAGAAACAAGGTAATATTTTATTCATGACAAAAAGATTATACAATTCAGTTTGTGTTTAATAATGGGTAAGAATGACAATAAAGTAATATTTTAGGCAATTGATGCCCTTAACAATCATGGCATGGATGTTTTTCTAATGCATCTTAGGATCTTTCTCAAATGATCAACCTACATGATGCGAGTTAGTCTTTTAAAGACCTCTACGATTGCTCTGTGTCGTTCTACATTTGCTCTAAACTAATGTTTTTGCTTCCTTATCCTTTTACACTCAAGTTAGGTTTGGATGAAATTTAACTTTGATTTGGTATTTAGTTAAAAGTAAGGTTGAGTGGGAATTAATTTGGCATAGCCAAGATTGGGTGGTGAATTAGATTGAGGTTTTTTCTTTGGCTTTTTTTTTTCTCTGTTTTTCTTTTGACTTTTTTTGTTTTGTTTTCTTTTGACTATTTTTTCTTGTTCTTTAGAAGACATCCTTTTGGGTTTTCATCCTTTAAACATAGTATTTCTTGATAGAATCGAAGTTAAATGGATTGGGCAAGATATTGCCACCCATTTTCATTAGGGTCAGGGCCCCATAGGAGAAAGCTTATTTTGTGACATATGGTTTTTCCTAATTAGGTTTCCACAAAGTTTGAGCATCTTTATGGATTAGAAGGATTTTGTTGAGTACCACTTTGCCTTCATGAAACTGGTAGGGGTGGACCTTTTTGTCATGGGCCCTAATCATGCGTCTTTGATGCATTTGGCCATGGCAAAGTGCTTTCAGTCACTTTTCTTTGATAAGATTCAATTGATCATATTTGTTGTTAACCCATCAGCTTTTTTGAGTTTGATTCCATAAAACTTTTGGAAAAGAGATATCAATTTTGATAAGTAAGATGACTTTCATTCATAGATAAGGGAATATAGAATAACATTTGTAAATGTCTGGAATAAAGTTTGATATATGTAAAGTACGAAGGGTAACTTTTCATGCCAATTTTTGTAAATCTTAGCCATTTTCTTATCTTCTTGATGTTTTGTTGATTATTTCAACCACCTTATTCATTTTTGAATGATATGACATCAAATTATGATGTTGGATTTTAAATTAAGAACATAGTGCTCGTATCATATCATTTTCAAGTTATAAGCATTATCCGTGATAATTTGTTTGGGGAGCCCATATTGACAAATGATGTCTCATTTCATAAACTTGTATATAACTGATTTAGTGACATTGGTGTATGAGGCTGCCTTTACCCATTTAGTGAAGTAATCAATTGCCATTATGATGAATCAATGTCCGTTAGAGGCTATAAAAATAATGGGCCTAATCACATCTATGCCCTACATAAAGAAAAGCCATGGTGCTATCATGACATGAAGCAGTAAAAGTGGGATATTGATCTTGTCTTCATAGATCTGATGTTTGTGACATTTTTTAGCATAATATATGCAGTCCCTTTTGAGAGTCAACTAATAGTAGCTTGATCCCATGACTTGTTTTGGCATTCGGTGCCTATTAATGTGTGTACTACATATCCTCATGAATTTTTTTTTAGGCTTTTTTTTACTTTAGGAGCATCGATGAATTTGAGCAACACTTGATCCTGACTTTTCTTGTATAAAGTTTCCCCATCTAGAACGAATCCCATAGCTATTCTCCTGATGGTCTTTTCATTATTTTCAGAGGCATACTCAGGGTACTATTGATCCCAAGTGTAGTAAAGGATGTCTTGACACCATGATAGGCCATACCTTTCTTCTTCGATATTCAGACAATATGCTAGAGTCTTATAAATGCTCATTTAAATGAAAGTGGCATTCGATTCTTTATCAACTTTAAACATGGATGACAAGATGCCTAAGATGTTGACTATTTAGTTCTTTTCTCGAGGAAAGTGCTGAAAGCTGATATTCATAAATCTTTTCTAAGTTTTAAGATTAGTTTCCTAGAATAAATCAATTTAACATGCGAGTTTGCCACTCATCTTTCAATTAGTAGATGACTAGGGCTGAGTTTCCAAAAACTCATAAAGTTTTAACGTTTCTTTTGATAGCTACTTAGAGCCCTATGACACATGATTTATATACTGCTATGTTATTGGTGTAGTCAATGTTCAGTCTGGTTGTAAAAGGATAGTGACTCCCATAAAGTGAAATCAGTATTGCTATGATTTATCCCCTAAAGCATTTGACCCTCCATCAAAGTACATCTCCCAAGGTCAGCTATGAGTAGGGTTTTTTTGTTTCAGTTATGCATATCAGGTCTTTATCTAGGAAATCAAAGTCTAACATCTTATAATTGCTCATTGCTTATGTTGTTAAGAAATCTACTATTGTGTTACCTTTAATGGCTTTTTGTTTAATATAAATGATGTTGCATTCGAAGAATAGAACTTACCATCTTGCCAATCTTTCTAACAGTGAAGGAGCTTTACATAGATATTTGATAGCACCAAGCTTCACTATTAGCCACATGGTGTGGTATAATATGTACTGTCAAAGTGCTTGATGGTCTTAGCCAAAGTGCAACATAACTTTTCCACTGCGAAATAATTATTTTCATACTTTGTGAACTTTTTGCTCAAGTAGTAAATAGCTTATTCGTTCCTTCCTGACTCTTTGTATAGTTCAAATACACAACCCATAGATTTGTTGAAAACTGATACATAGAAGTTAAAGGTCGATCAGGAACTAACAATACTAGTACTAGCGAGTTTGACAAATAGTGCTTGATTTTGTTAAAGACTTGTTGACATTCTTCATTATAATCCTAGGGATTTTGTTTGTAAAAAATCTGAAAGATCAGGTCACATTTATCAATGATTAGGACATAAATCTGGAGATATAGTTTAGTCTCCCTGAAAAGTTCCTTACCTTTTTTTGGGTCCAAGGTGGTGGCACATTTTGAATAGCCTTAACTTTATCGAGGTCAACTTTGATTCCTTTTGTGCTGACAATGAAGCCTAGTCGTTTGCCAAAGGTGACATCAAGGGTACATTTCAAGGGTATATTTAGTAGGATTCAATTTTAGCTAGAATTTTCATAGCTATTTAGGGAGCTTTAAAAGGTTAAAGATATGTTCATCTTCTCAAGTTGACTTGGCAATCATATTATCCATATAAACTTTATTTCTTTGTGCATTAAATCATGTAATAGCATCACCTGGCTTTCTAATTATTGCCCTAGCATTCTTGAGCAAGAAACGCATGACTTTGGACCAAAATGTGCCCCACATGGTTACAAAGGTAGTTTTTCCCATTATCTTTGGATGCCATTTTAATCTGGTTATAACCTGAGAACCCATCCATGAAGGAAAATAAGGAGTTCTTGGCTATATTATTAACCCAAGTGTCAATGTGGGGTAATGGGAAATTATCTTTTGGACTGGCCTAATTTAGATCCCAATAATCAACACATGTTAATACCTTGTTGTCTTTTTTGGGAACTGAGGCAATATTGACAACCTATTTTGGATATTTAGCTACTTCGAGGAATTTTGCCTTGAATTGTTTCTTGACTTTATCCTTGATCTTAAAGAGCATTTCTAGTTTCATTCTCCTTAGTTTTTACTGGATTGGTTTTTGTATTTAGGTTTGAAGGGAAACATGTGGACCATAATGTTAGTTTCTAGTCCAGAGGAAACCTATGGACCATAATCCTGGTGTTTTCAAAGCAGGTTTATTAGCTTGGTTCTAGTAGAGGATTTGATGAAAGTTTCAACTTTGACCTCTTTTTGATCTTTTTTAATCCCTAAATTTATGATTTTTTTTGGCTCATCATGAGGTAAAATCTAATTTTTTTCATCTTTAATTAATTGTGAGAGACCTGGTGGCATGAAATTCTCCTCAGAATCTTTATTGAAATCAATTTCACTAGTATTGTTCGATCATTTAAAATTAATCTTTGGAAGCTCACTGAAATACCCATGTCACTTTATTAGGACACCTAAAAAGGTGAAGAAATAAACAATATAGACAAAAATATGCTTAGACAAAGAATCTAAGCAAGGATAAAGAATACAAACAGGCACACAAGATGGCATGTTTCTTGTCAAATTCATTTTTATTGATAATATCTAACAAAAAATGCCCATTATAGGATCCTTACGAGCTATCGGGCAAAAGTAAGTAGGTTCTTCTTTCTTGACATCACATGAAAGTAGACTTACAAAGCAAAAAGTTTTCTAATAGACTTTGGTGAATGGGGGTAGGTTTTATTGCTTGACTTTAACAAGCTTAACTAATCATCAATGACAAGGATGCGAAGGTTACAAAGGGCCTGATTCAGAATAACCAAGATATCTTTGGTTGTCCCTTCTTTGCTTGATTAGGATCCATGCATTCTCCCAAATAAAAAATCTCATGGATCGATTGGAATACAATCAGTTTTAGTCTCAGCACTTAACCTAGTTAATGGGCTAGCCTCTGATCTCTAGCCTTTTTAACTTGTTGTTTCTTATATTACATGTTGGACTTGAATCCTAGGCCCTTCTTGTCGACCTGGAAAATAACCTTTAAAGCTTTGGCCATTCCCTGCAGACTTTTACCAAGCCATTGCCAACTTGGCAACCTTTGCCATTAGTTAACTTTAAACTAATATGGGTATTACTTGACAATCGAGGCTCAACTATCAATAGTTCTTCTCCTACAAAGGTAGCATATAGAAACTTAATTGAGTAAAAGAATGGCTTAAGTGCATCTTTATCTGGTTCAAAGTAGATGACATTAGTAAATCAGTGGCATTTTTTTTTTACTTTAATGTTGACCACTTTATTATTCATCATAAATTTTATCTTTTGATGCAAGGACGAGGGTACTGGCTCGGCTGAATGTATCCAAGGCCTCCACAACAAGTAGTTAAAGGATAAAATGATATCTATTACTTGAAAATCAATCTTGTAAGTGCATAAGCCTATCTGAAGTGGAATGGTGATATTCCCCATAACTCTATGATAGGTCTCACCAAATGCTTGCACTATTATATGCTTGTGCTTGATATGGGATACATCAATATGAAGCTTACTTAAAGTGGCCAAGGGCATGACATTAAGAACAAAGCCATTGTATATGAGAACTTTTAGCAGAATGTGTCCTTCATAATGTGTGGTGATATGCAGGGCTTTGTTGCTACCCTTACCTATGGAAGGTATCTCTTATTAATGAATGAGATATAGTTATCCACGATGATGTTGCTTACTGGGAAATCTTATTTGCCTATTGGAATAACTGATGGTGCATATGCCTCATTCAACACTTTCAACAGTGCATTTTAATAAACTTTCGAGTTAAAGAGTGAAGACAACATAGAGATCTTAGTTGGTTGTTTGCTCAACTGATTGATGACACTATACTCACTGTGTTTGATGAATTTTAAAAACTTGATGGCTTCATTTCCATCCATCACCTTTTTGATTTTTCTAGACTCTAGGTCTTTTGTTTTGTCCTCAAATATCTCAACTATTGGAGATGTGTCATTTTTTTTACTATCTTGAGCTAGAGGTCCATAACATCTCCCACTACAAGTCAAATGGCTAACTTTTGACAAGTCGACAAGGTGATTAATTGAGTGGACTCCCTAATCATCATGACTTGCCCTTAATATTTCTAGGGAATGGCTTTGTCACTCTAGTGTAGGAATGATGCAAATGTCTCTATGAATAGCCTAGGCATAGGCATCAAAGAACTTACCCTAAAATTTGATTATCCATATAGGATAAAGGTCCATCCTCTCTCATACTATGTTTATGTCTTTTTTCCCTAATCATATTTATTGATTTAGTGAAAGATGTTTGCCTTTTTTCATAAAATTCAATACCGCCTTCATCTATAATTCTCTCGAACATCGCATAAATTTTTTTTTTATGTCTGAAGAACATGTTCATGAATAATGTCAAAGTCATAGAAATCATTAAGTAATTATTCTGATCTTTCAATTGTATTAAGTATTCCTACTTAAACCTACTTGAATCAATATCTGCCAAACCAAACTTATCAGTAATTAAACTTCTTCTATACTCCTCTTAACCTTGCAATCATCCTCAACACCAATCATGCTCACCACTGGCTTCCATGTTATGGTAGAGGGTTTGCAGCAATATTCAACCCTTAGTTCTTCCCAAATTGTAAAACTTTTGAATCAATAAGGCTTTGTGCCTTTAGCTTGAAAGAAATGCAGTTTTTACAAGATGTCTCACTGCCCCAGCATACAAGTCATAATGCGCATTAGGGTTATACCACTAAGGGTATAGAGGATCCTTCCTTGGGACATATAAGGGAGTAACTAGATGCTTTTAGAGTAGAGCCTGATAAAGCTCTTTATAGGTCATAGGGATAAGGTCAAACTGTTGTCTTTACTTGCTTACACCCTGATTGTTTAGTGCATTATTAAAAGGATTATAACATTTTGATTGGCTTGTGGTTATTTGTTTCACGATAGGTTTGGTGGGATAATAAAGGATGGGTTATAGGTCACAACATAAACAAGTTAAGAAGATATCATGGTCGAGTTAAAGTAGGGTGCACTCATGTAGGGGAGTAACTAGATGCTTTTAGAGTAAAGCCTGATAAAGCTCTTTATAGGTCATAGGGATAAGGTCAAACTGTTGTCTTTACTTGCTTACACCCTGATTGTTTGGTGCATTATTAAAAGGATTATAACATTTTGATTGGCTTATGGTTGTTTGTTTCATGGTAGGTTTGGTGGGATAATAAAGGATGGGTTATAGGTCACAACATAAACAAGTTGAGAAGATATCATGGCCGGGTTAAAGTAGGGTGCACTCATGTAATGAACATTAGGTACTTGATATTAGGCTTGGTTGGGATAGGTTGGCATAGCTTATAGCATTCGCCTCTTCTTTTTTCTTCTAGTCAGCAATAGGCCTCTTACTCAATCTAGATAACTCACCCTTGAATATCCTACCATTTTTTATTATTACAATAATCATTTCACTAGATAAGACCAGATCAACAAACTTTTTAGTGGTGTTCCCTACCAATTTCTTGTAATACAAGGTGTGTAGGGTGTTGATGAATGTTATGTTCATCTTCTTTTCTGTTAGAGAGGGGTTGAACCAAAGCCACTCTTCCTCTCCATCTTTGAGCATATTGCCTAAAAATTTTGGTTGGCTTTTTCTCTAAATTAATAAAAGAGAAAAGATCGAAAGCCTAATTTAACATGTGTTGGTACTAGTTCAAAAAGGTTTTGGCTAGGTCAACCCATGATTGAATCATGACATTATCGAGTTTAATGTACCATCAGATAGTTGCCTCAGTCAAACTATGCTAAAAATAATGGATAAAGAGTTTTTCATCTTTTTTGCACCCCACCATCTTTCTGAGGTACATCCAAATATGCTCTATGAGGTCAGGAGTTCCATTAAACTTCTCAAACTTAGGTATCTTGAATTCTAGGGGAATGATAAGGTTGGCCACCTAAGACAAAGATTTTGTATCTACAGCATTGAACTTGTCATTGTCCTCAATAGCCTAGATATGCTTTTCTAACTATTGAAACTTGTCCATCTCATTGGCACATGTTACAAGCTTAACTTGGCAACCTTTGCCAATAGTTAACTTTAAACTAATATGGGTATTTCTTGACAATCAAGGCTCAACTATTGATAGTCCTTCTCCTACGAAGGTAGCATATAGAAACTTAATTGAGTAAAAGAATGGCTTAAGTGCATCTTCATTTGGTTCAAAGTAGATGACATTAGTAAATCAGTGGCGATCATCTTTTTTTTTTTTACTTTAATGCTGACCACTTTATTATTAATTACAAATTTTATATTTTGATGCAAGGACGAGGGTACTGGCTCAGCTGAATGTATCCAAGGCCTCCACAACAAGTAGTTGAAGGATAAAATGATATCTATTACTTGAAAATCAATCTTGTAAGTGCACAAGCCTATCTAAAGTGGAATGGTGATATTCTCGATAACTCTACGACATGTCTCACCAAAAGCTTACACTATTATATGCTTGTGCTTGATATGGGATGCATCAATATGAATCTTGCTTAAAGTGGCCAAGGGCATGACATTAAGAACAAAGCCATTGTATATGAGAACTTTTGGCAGAATATGTCTTTCATAATGTGTGGTGATATGTAGGGCTTTGTAGCTACCTTTACCTATGGAAGGTATCTCTTATTAATGAATGAGATATAGTTATCGGCGATGATGTTGCTTACTGGGAAATCTAATTTGCCTATTGGAATAACTGATGGTGCATATACCTCATTCAACACTTTCAACAGTGCATTTCAATAAACTTTCAAGTTAAGGAGTGAAGACAACCTCAAGATCTTAGTTGGTTGTTTGCTCAACTGATTGATGACACTATACTCACTGTGTTTGATGAATTTTAAAAACTCAATGGCTTCATTTCCATCCACCACCTTTTTGATTTTTCTAGACTCTAGGTCTTTTGTTTTATCCTCAGATATCTCAACTATTGGAGATGTGTCATTTTTCTACTATCTTGAGCTAGAGGTGTATAACATCTCCCACTACAAGTCAAATGGCTAACTTTTGACAAGTCGATAAGGTGATTAATTGAGTGGACTCCCTAATCATCATGACTTGCCCTTAATATTTCTAGGGAATGGCTTTATCACTCTAGTGTAGGAATGATGTAAAAGTCTCTATGAATAGCCTAGGCATAGGCATCCAAGAACTTACCTTAAAATTTGATTATCCATATAGGATAAAGGTCCATCCTCTCTCATACTATGGTTATGTCTTTTCTTCCCTAATCATATTTATTGATTTGGTGAAAGATGTTTGCCTTTTTTCATAAAATTCAATACTGCCTTCATCTATAATTCTCTGGAAGAAATTCTTTTTATGTCTGAAGAACATGTTCATGAATAATGTCAAAGTCATAGAAATCATTAAGTACTTATTCTGATCTTTTAATTGCATTAAGTATTCCTGCTTGAATCAATATCTGCCAAACCAAACTTATCAGCGATTGAACTTCTTCTATACTCCTCTTGACCTCGCAATCATCCTCAACACCAATCATGCTCACCATTGGTTTACATGTTGTGGTAGAGGGTTTGCAGCAATATTCAACCCTTAGTTCTTCCCAAATTGCAAAACTTTTGAATCAATGAGGCTTTGTGCCTTTAGCTTGAAAGAAATGTAGTTTTTATAAGATGTCTCACTGCCCCAGCATACAAGTCACAATAGGCATTAGGGTTATACCACTGAGGGTATGGAGGATCCTTCCTTGGGACATGTAGGGGAGCAACTAGATGCTTTTAGAGTAGAACCTGATAAAGCTCTTTATAAGTCATAGGGATAAGGTCAAACTATTGTCTTTACTTGCTTACAACCTGATTGTTTGGTGCATTATTAAAAGGATTATAACATTTTGATTGGCTTGTGGTTGTTTGTTTCATGGTAGGTTTGGTGGGATAATAAAGGATGGGTTATAGGTCACAACATAAACAAGTTGAGAAGATATCATGGCCGGGTTAAAGTAAGGTGCACTCATGTAGTGAAGATTAGGTACTTGATATGAGGCTTGGTTGGGATAGGTTGGCATAGCCTATGGCATTTGCCTCCTCTTTTTTCTTCTTGTCAGCAATAGGCCTCTTACTCAATCCAGATAACTCACCCTTGAATATCCTACCATTTTTTATTATTACATCAATCATTTCACTAGATAAAACCAGATCAACAAATTTTTTAGTGGTATTCCCTACCAATTTCTTGTAATACAGGGTGTGTAAGGTGTTGATGAATGTCATGTTCATCTTCTTTTCAATTAGAGAGGGGTTGAACCAAAGCTACTCTTCCTCTTCATCTTTAAGCATATTGCCTAAAAATTTTGGTTGGCTTTTTCTCTAAATTCATAAAGGAGAAATGATCAAAAGCCTAATTTAACATGTGTTGGTACTAGTTCAAAAAGGTTTTGGCTAGGTCAACCCATGATTGAATCATGACATT
>JBBYHL010253852.1:0-14458 GCA_038381835.1 Adansonia madagascariensis
CCAAACTTGTGGTGTTTCCTACTTGTCGTTGGATGACTTTCCTTACAAATCTACGTAATTTTTGTTCTACTTTCTTAGTTCAACTTTTTTCATAGAGGTTGCCAAGATCTGGTTTTCAGTACTTAGAATTAAGACTTCAGTATTTTACAAACAGATTTGTTACTACTAACTTAAAATGAAGAAAAAAAAATGGAAAAAGCTACACTGATGAAGGATGAACGATTCAAATTTTTTTTTTAAGACTTCTATTATGGAATCAATAATAGAAAGAGAAAGAGAAAGAGAGACTTGTTGCTGAGTTGACTAATCAGAAAGAAAATGAGTTCAATGAATTTGATGCATGTCCCTTCATAATTCTGAACTGTGGTTTACCCAACGCAACGATTGTGATGTAAGATAAATCGTAAATTTATTTCTGTACCATATTTTAATTATTATTATTTTTTTAATTTTAATAACATTATCTAATTTTTTGAAATACTATTGATTTCACTTCCGCAGCAACTACACATGCGATGCATTACGAATTGCTTGAAATACCCACAATTATGTACACAACAAACTCTACTATCACAATTTAGAATCTATTGGCTTTTTTTCCTTCTTATTAATTATTTTTCACAAATTATGAGCCAAATTGAAAAACCAAATCATTTATTGCTCAAATTAAGAAAAGAAAAAATCCTGTGAAATATATGTTTTTCTAACAGCAGATCTAACTCCTTAAATCTCTCGGCGTTAAGACTATGACGGTGAAGAAAGTATATAGTTTTGAAACAAATTATTTCTAGTTTCAATTCCCATTAAGTCCAGAGGAAATAAACTCTCAAAATTCAATCATGCCCAACTGCCTTTCTCTTTTTTCTCGGTCAACAAAATTTTTTTTACCAATAAGAAACCACAAAAGGCTACAAAAATCAAAGAGCACAAAGCTGGCTATTTGGTGGTCAATATGATGCGTTGACTGCTGTAAAGAGAACGAGCAGGTTAGGCCTTAGATTCAAATGAGTTTTGATTTCATGTATTTGATTTTGCAAAACTAATCTGTAAATTTTGACGTCATTAATTTAATCCCAATCACAAAATTTTAACTCATAAATTAGAAAAACATTTTTGAAAAAAAAAAAAGGATAAAATTTTGAAGCTAATGCCAGAAGCATAGAAGTGCTTCGTACAGTGCAAATGAATAAAAAGATGATTGCAGAAATAAACGTCCAATAATTTATCGTTAACCAATTACAATTAACTTGGTTTTTTTTTTTATTTAAGATGTAGTTTAAAATATAAAAAAAAATTAACTTAAAAAAATAAAATATATAGCTGTGCCTTCATTTTGCTTTTAGAATTATAAAAAACTCCACTATGTATATAAAACAAACTTCGAGAGTCAATACACAACCTAACTCAATTATTGGGGCAAAATAAAGAGGTTTGGAGTTAAAAGGCAAGCTTTTTAGAAGTTGGAAACAGTAATTCCAAGACGAATTATTAAAGATTTGATATATCACATGTTCATGATCAGGAAGATCTCACACAAAGCGTACATTTTCTAACATTAATTTAGTCTGGCACGTCAATGTGCCATCCTTAACCCAAAAGAAAACACAAAAGAAAGACTGATGATCTAAGTAATTAGTTGTATTGCATTTGGCGCAGAGTCATTGGCCTTGGCTTTGCCATGGGACTGGAAACTAGTTAACCCTTTTAAAAGTGGCTATAAGCACATATAATTTGACCTATTTGAACGTAGGGTTTTCATGGTTCTTTGCATCTGATGAAAGACAGGAGATTAAGCAGCTCAATCCTTTGGATCTTGATGGAGTTTGGTAGTCCAAAAGAGATCCTTCTTTGAAACACTTCCAATATATACAGGCTAATGCTAACCATTGACACATTATAAGAAGTTGAGTCTTGCAAACAAAGATTTGTGCTACAAATAAGGCCAGTCTAAGAAGTAAAAAAAACCCATCAATCTAGAAAGAAGCGAATGGGATGGGACCCAAAGAGGGGAAGAAAGGAGAGCCACACAATCTCATTCCCACTCAAATAAGTGTTGTTCCCAATTTCCATCTCATTATGGAATGGTTGCCCTAATTAGTGGAGGTCAAAGGAGTATAAGAAAGTGGATTTTGCTAGGATCACTCCTATGCCTTTTATGTATGTTAAGTGGGTGGTGTCTCCCAAAGGCCTGCAAAGTCACTCAAGGTATTGAATTCTTTCAGGTCCTAATCCAGTACCCCTAAGGAACAGTCTGTCTCCCAAACACTAATATGATTCTCACACCAAAACCATTTTCTAAAAAAAAAAAAAAAAGAAAAGGAAGAAAGAAGCAATTGCTAATGATTAGTTGTGACTATTAACTTTGGATGTACTTATTAGTATTGGTTAAATTCTTATGTTAGATTTTCATCAATTTTTATGCTTCTTGTTTGGTCAATTGTGTTTGTAATATCTACTTATAATGTAATTATGAGGTTATAGGGACATGAATAATTAATGAAACATTTCTTAACATATACGACATAAACAAATTATTACAATCATGAACTAATCAATGGAAAACTTAAATAAAGCAACAAATCAATATAAAATTAGATGAAAGCTAATGGTCATATAATTTATTTATAAAATGTTAGATTCTTAATTTAAGTTATTAGGATTCAATCTCTTACAATCTCATGCATTAAAAAAAATTAAACTTGACAAAAAAATGAACTCCAACTTTTCCAAAGCCTTTTTTTTTGTTACTGACACTTAAATGTGTACTTTACTTTAACCTCCAAAGAAATTCTATAACTCTAATAGATATATGTAAGCACATTTGAAAAATTTCATACATACATGGGGTGAAATCTTTACACGCCTTCCTTCGTTTGCAATAAATCGAAGTACAATAGAGATTCACAGTAAAAGCTCCTTGGGACAAACATCTAACGAGAGAAGAGGCAAGCTCAAAGTAAAAGCTTTATTAGCTAAGCAGTCACGAACTCACATCTAGGACTAAAGCACAACAAAACAGGAAACTGATAAAAGCGTAATAATATGTCCTTGAAACAATTATAAGTATAAAGTTCAATAAATAATTTTTTTATCTTTTGGGAATAATAAAGTTTAAACTAATATTTTCTTGCAAAAGTATGTTTCTTATGTTAACTTAGGTGACCAATTATCTCAAGTTTAAATTGATAAGAAATCATCCCACTATTAAGACATCCTCACATGCTAGCCAGACGAGTGATTAATGGGCTTGCATGTAGATCCAAATGTAGAAGACATGTTTAAGCTGAAGAAGGACTAAAGCGGTAAGCTACAATCCAATCAGCAATAAGATATTAAGTAAACAAATATTCTAATTGGTAATTCTCAGGATTTGAACTTGAGAGGTTTAATACAATGTTAAGTTGAATGGTTAATTATACCAAAAGCTTAAATTGATAGACAATGGCTCATCTATTAACTTTAACATTTACAATATAGAGAAGCAAATGAATTATGTAAGGAGGCTTACTTAATTCATGAGAACAGTGTGATGTATATAGTTTAGTATAGTTGAAAAACAAGTATTAGAAATGCAAAGATAATATGTGTTCAAATATCTTAAAAAATTTTTATTTGAACTTGTTAAGGATAAATGTTATCCTTATTAGGCCTCTCCAAGATAGAATCACCATATGAAACTCTTATTTTGGACTTCGAATCTAAGAACTTTTGTCGAGGGAAAGGCTTTGTCCATGCTTTAGATAATTGATCTTAAGAATGTTAGTTAATATGTCCTAAAGCCAATCAGATTGGACACAAGAATATTCAATTAATAATGGAAATCAATCACTGCACTCTAGTGATACAAGGTTTTCCTTCATGTTAATGGCATGATCGACAATCATAAAACCACTAATTAGATGAAGCCCATGAAACATATGAGGCCTTATAAAAGAATAATAAAGAGTTATAATTATGGGACTCTTATGCACCAAATCTATGTTCTTATAACTGTTTCTAGTCATTATATTACTAAAATAGAGTATTAGCAATGCTTAAAGACTAACACATATTGTGCCTTCTTACATAAGAAATAAGTAGCATGTGAGTGCTTTCTTTATGAAAATAAGTTCATTGAACATTTTGCTTATGTGAGAATTCTATTTGGTATTAGTCACTTAAGTGTATATGAAAATGTTCTTACATGCCAGCTTGTAACTAATCCTTAAACTTGTAATACCCAGTTATCTTGTATAGGGAGTGTTATACTTTATTTCATCTGAATGGGTCCAAGAGAAATGATGCATATGATAGGGTGATTTTGGGCATGACATGAAGCATAGGAAGGTAGATGAGTGATCCAAAAAGGATTCATAACTCTTAGTGACATTAGAGATGTATCCTATCTGTTCTTGGCTACAATTAATTGAAATAAAGTCTTTGGCTAAAGCAGATAAATTTAGGAGAAATCTTTTCTGTAAATTTATATCATTAACCAAGAGCTATAGGAACTTATATAAATTAAAATGTTAGTAGACATTATCCCATGCTTATACTCATTCTAATATAGTTGGTGAAAGTAAGGATTTACACTGAGAGGCTGGTCACTAAAATGCTTCAATAAGGTCACTTTGACCTTTTAATATTTGAGTGATCATGATGGACTGTGAACATGATTAATGAGATTAATTATATTTATTGCCAACATGTTAGGAACCTAATGAGTCGCACAATATAATACATATGAGTTAGATTAAAACTAAGATCTAATTAAGTTTGACTTAATTAAATAAAAGGTAAAATATGAAAGACTTAATTGAATTAGTTCAATTAAGATTTAATTAAAAAATTAAGTAGATTTGAGGTATCTAATCTTGGATGTCTTAATAATGCTAGAAAGATAAGATTGTCCTATCAAGACAATGTCCAATTGTCGACATGTCATTTTAGTTATCTTAGTCTTGGTCGATTAATGTTCCTTCATTGTTAAGGTGGATTAAACAATTATAATTATATGATTATTATTTAATTTGATATACATAAAGTAAAATTTTTTTAGTTATACAAGAAATTTAATTAAGAATTAGAATTCTTACATGTAAATAATGGGTTGGTCAAACCCTACCTAACTTGTCTAATGGCATTGTTTCTTAAGAACACCCACTTACATATGAACTAGGCTTAGTACAAAATAGCCTAATCAATGTTGGGTTAGGCGAAGACACTAATTAGTTAGTGGCTTAACCTAATCTTGGTTGGTTTAGGTAAAAGAGTTTTACCTAATCCTTGGTTAAAATACTATAGGCATCATCCATAGGGAGATAGTATGTCTAATCTAATTCTTGGTTGCTAAAAATTCAATTTCCACAATAGAAAGACAAACCCTTATTCATCCAACTCTAAGAAAGAGAAACCTAATTGCCACTACTATCTTGCACTACCATAATTGTGTTTTTATTTCATTTTTGATCAAGAATCATTCTTGATATTTCTTAAGAGGAAAAATCACAAGATACCTATTGTTTAAGAACAAAAGATCTTATAGCTAGCATTAAAGAAACCCTAGATCTTGAGAAAATTTCGAGCATCGTCATGTGGATTATTATTAGAGGCGATACACTTAAATCAATCATGATCTTAGAGAAGCCTTGAAGTCACTAACCTTATGCACCTCTTCTTATAGGATTTAACTTTCAAAGTTACAAGTCTTTAAAGAGATAAGATTGATGATTTGAAGCTTCTTTAGATTTTGTAATCACATGTATATTATAATCTAAAGATCTTTAAAAAATGTAACCTTTTTTTTATTTTATTTTTCTATGCTTATAGTCTTATAATCTTTATTCTCTTTATAATGTCAGTTGTTGAGGATGTGGTGGATATAGGAATAAATGATCCCTTAGATAAGAGATGTGTCAAATATTTAACATGCCATTGGAAACCTTATCTCCAGCAAAATAAAAATCATAGATATATGTTTCATTGAAATATAGAACTAGATTGGTTGAAATATATATGACTCAAATATTATCACAAAAAATAATTGGCGCGTTGTGCACTAAAACATGCAATTTTGATAATAGATTTTAATTCTAGAAAGTTTTATAGCAGCATTGGTAATAAATCTGTATTATGTCTTGACTTAAGACTTTGTAATTGTTTTTTTCTTGATGCATTTCCAAGAAATGAGATTTCTAACAAAAAAATAATTACGCAAAAATAGACTTTCTAATAACCTTGTTACTAGCCCAATCAGTATCTATATAATCAAGTATTAGAGAAAAAATAATACTAGGGTCAGTAAAAACCATGAGGTGCTAACTTTTTCAAATATCATAAAACTCTCTTAAGAGCTTTGTAATAAATGTTGGTGGCTTGAGCATAAACTAAGATAATTTGTTTACAAAAAATAATAGCAGGACACCGTATGGCTCTTACAATACTTTTGTACATTTTTCCATTCAATAATGCTTTATTGTCAATCAAATTTAGAGATGCATAGGAAACCATAGCAGTAGAAATTGCCTTATCCACATAGATAAACCTTCTAACATGTGAATTATTTTAACTCCAAGAAAACAATTTTAAAGGGAAAAGATCTTTCAATGAGAATTTCAATGATAAAGCCTAATAAAAACCTTCACTAAAGAATTATCATTACCTAGTATGATGGTATCATCAACATAGACCAAGAAATAGATGATGATATGTTCTTTTTAGTAAATAAATAGTGAAGAACCAAGCTTTGATCAAGCTAAACCCATAGAAAGAGTAAATGAGTTTAAAGTTTACCAAGCTCATGGTGCTTTATTTTAAGCGATAAATGGTTTTCTATAACTATCAGATGTAATTGGATGAGACGAGAAAAAAAAATCCTAAAGGTTGTTACATATAAACATCATAAAAAGTGTTTCATCTAGGAATATAATTATTTACATCCAATTGATAAATAGAACAATTACCATGCAGCACAATACCTAGAACTAATCTAATTGTAGTTGGTTTCACCACCAAACTAAAGGTTTTTTAGTACTCAATACCTATCCTTTAATTAAAACATTTTGCTACAAGTCATGTTTTGTATGTAGATAGACTATTATAATGATTTCTTTTAATTTGGAATACCAATTAGCTAGCAACCAAGTTTTGAGTTTTAGAGGGAGAAACAAGTTGCCATTTACCATTTTGAATAAGAGCTTCCAACTCTACAGATATAGCTTTTCTCTAATTTGGATCTTTTAGCACTTCAGAAACACATGATGATTTAAGTGGTGAAGTAGAAGAATCTTTTATGGTTAAATAGTTATTTATTATTGAAAAAGTTATTCTATGATATAGTAACCATGGGATGAATTATATGAGTAGTTGAAGGTGGAGGTGCTAGGTAGAGGATTCAAGTGAAAAAAAATATGATATGGTCACTGAGATCAGATAGGATTTGTCTTGGATGATGAGGCTGCAACAGAAGCAAGTAAAGTAGTTGTTGTTAAAGATGTTCGTGTAAGAAAAGTTAAGGAATAATATAAAAATTGTTGAAGAATAATAAGCTTAGGAGTGGATAAAAAGGATAAGCACTTTGATGATGAGAATAACCTATAAAAAACATGGTTTTGAATGAGTTTTAGGTTTGTTTTTTTGTGTAAGAACTTAACTAAGGATAGCATAATAACCAAATATTCTTCGTTTATTTAGGCCCTTTTTTAACTAAACCTATAATGGTGACTAAAAGTTTGAGAACAAAACTTGGCATACGATTAATTAAGTTTTGGAAGCTAAAGGACTAAAATTTGGATAGAAGTAGACCTTTAATGAATTATAGGATTAATTTCTACCATAAGATGATGTCTGCATTTTGATAGCCCATTATGCTTAGGTATATGTGGTGGTGTTTGAAAATGAGATTTGTAAATGAGACATGCCATCAGATTGAAAAAAAAAATGTTTTTAATTTCTCATTCTCTCCACCATTATGAGAATACATAGATATGGTGGCTGTACTAAAGAACTTCTCAAGTAAAGTCATGAATTTAGAAAATTAAGGAAAATAAGGTTACCTATTTTTTAATGGATAAATCCATATATGTTAAAAAAAAGTGATTGATAAAAATTACATAATAAGAAAAGTCATTAATTGGTTGTTCTAGAACAAGACCTCATACATTAATGTAAATAAGTTCAAGAAGTTTATTACTTGACAAACTAGATATTAAAAAGGTAGCTTGTAATTTTTATTGCACTAGTAGAAATTTCAAGGAAAAAAAGATTTAAAACAATAAAGGATAGGATGTTTTTAAAATGCAATTAACAACAGAACTAGAATGATGTGCTGCTCTCTTGTCAAGAACAGAAGCAAAAACGTTAGAGAAAACTACCGGTGACTTTGAATGAAATGAAATAGAGGATGATAATTGATAGACATATCAATGTTGAATCCTTGAGTTAAAATCTCTTTTGTGTGCAACTTTTTCACCGAAAAATTAATTGGAGAAAAATTCAACAGAAACCATGTTAGTCATGCAAAATTTGGAGGTAAGTAAATTCTTTTTTATATATGGAAAGTAAATGACACTATATAGTAAGAGATATGATGAAAATGAACAATTGTAAAACCAAAGTGAGTTATTGGTAAACCTAAATCATTACTTATAATTACCTTATCTATACTATAATAATCTAAACTAAATGGTAAGTTTTTCAAGTCTACTGTAATGTGATGAGAAGCACCAAAATCCATGTACAAATTATTTTCAGGGTTGGTTGAGGTAACATAATTTGTGGTTGGCTATGTTGAGAAAATTTTTTGCCTTTGTAACACTGCATAGTAGTATGACCAAGTTTATTACAAATTTGACATGTTAGAGGAGATAATTGAAGAGTAGATGGGGTTCAAAATAAAGATTTCTTGTTCCCAATGCTAATGGATTGATTTGAAGTGAAATGTCAATTTCTAGGCATACAGTTGTGCATAAAGTGATTGTCATGAATTTTTTCTTAAAAAAAATATTAGGCTTTTTTTAAGCATATTATATATTACCAAATTATATAATATTTCAAATGTCTCTTTATCTATAGATATTCATTATATTATATAAATCATAAAAAAGTTATAGAATATTGTATGTTAATACTAGAAAATATGTTAAATTAGCTATGTTTTAAAACTTAATAAAAGAAAAAAATACGAAAGATTAATTAAAAATATCAACTTTTTTATTTTTCTTTGAAAACTTATCTCTATGATCTAGATCGTATCATATTTAACAATCTAGGCAGTCTAGGCAAAATTTGAAATCTGAATTGTTAGGTAGGATTGGACTTAAGCAAGCATTATAAGATATTCGTACCATGTCGATTAGATATATTAGCTTTTAATTAATTTCGGTTTTAATATAACTAAAGCTTAAGCTTAATTAGCTTGTGTTTAGATATTTTCAACTTAGTATTTTTTCCATGAATTACTTTGAATACCCCTTGAAATACACTTGAATATGTTTCAATTCCTTTAAGCACTAAAAAATGCATTCCTAATGCATTCATTTGTATAAAATATTTTTGAGATAAGTTTTATATATTTTAAAGTCGTGAAAAACTACTTAAAGATGATTTTTATATGAAATGTAGTGATACACTAGGTGTATGTATCAATACAATACTCGGTAGTAGCTTAGGTTTTTAAAACCCTCAAATTTATCGATACAATTAAAATTGTATTCATACAATGTGATGTGTATTGACACATATTAGATGTATTGATACATAGCTTTTCCAACAATCTTATTGTGTATGAATAAAGGCAACGTGTCGATACATGGCTTTTCCAATAATCATATTTTGTATGAATGAATGCAATGTATCGATACACAATATAATGTATGGATAAATCTAGAGGGATAGATAAAAATCACTCAAAAAAGTCTCCAATAGCTCTATTACTTCACTAAACATTCCCAATAACTATATTCATGATCAAAGCTATAAATAAGCCTCTCTAAACACCTCTAACAAGATGGTGAATCAAGAGATTAGGCTTAGAGTCACATTTTACATCTTTTTTATATTTTTAAGTAGTTCATTGCATATAGGATTAGTTCTTCCTATTCATTCTTGTATTCCTTGTAATTCTATCTTTGGAATTATCATCCATTGTGCCTAAATTCTTGTAAACACTTAGCCTCTAGAGGCTATTTTTTTTACATAAAAACTTTTGTAAAAAAAAGGGTTTTTACTTAGTCAATTAAAAAGTAGAACAGGTTATATCTTATCTATAAAAGATAAGGGGTAGAGGTTTTATCTTAGCTTAAAAAGATAGGAGTGTGAAGGTTATACCTTATTTATAAAAGGTTGACAATTCAAGTTAATAAATTGAGAAAATCTGAAGCAAGTGAGGTCAAAGTAGAGGACATAGGCAATTGAAATTGAACCTATCTAAATATTAGTGTTTGCTTCTCTCTCCCTAACTCTTTAATTGTTTTCATTAACTTGTATTTTAAAGCTTATTGTTTAGATTTCTTAATTTCATTAATCAAAGTTTTAATTTGCAAAAGGATTTTGAGAAATTAATTCACTCTTTCTTAATTTCATTCACCATAAGGTCTAACAATTGGTTTTAGAGACTTGATCTTATTTTTATAGGTTTAATTGCCTCAAGCAAAGATTTGTAAAAGACCAAGGAACATGCTATGTAGTGATTTGTTCAATATGGGCCAAGAGGGACATTCAGTTGTGAGGCTTCCATTTTTTAATGACAAAAATTTTGCTTACTGAAAGATAAGAATGGGGTTGTTTGTTTAAGACAATGATTATCAAGTTTGGAAGATAATAATAAATAGCCCATTCATTCTAACAATGATGATAGATGATCTACAAGTCTTCAAAGAAGAAAGAAAATGAAATAAGAAAGATAAAAGATAGCTCAACTCAATACCAAGGCCATGCACACACTTTTTTATGCATTATGCCCCAATGAGTACAATAGGGTATCATTGTATGATAATTCTAAGGAGATATAGGACAATTGGCTATTGCATATGAATGGACCAATCATGCCAAATAGTCTAAGATTAGCATGCTCACTCTTGACTATGAAATGTTTAAGATGAAACTAGAGGAGAGCATTAAGGAGATGTCTGATAGATTTATAAAAATTGTCAATGGCTTAAAAGGTCTTAATAAGGCGTATCCCAACAAGAAGCTTAGTCAAGAAAATGTTGAATAGCCTTTTTAAGCCATGGGAAGCTAAGGTGACCGCAGTTAAGAAATTAGAGGACCTTAGATGAGTTCATTAGATCACTCCTCACTTATAAAATGAAGATGAATTATCGAAAAGAGCAACCAAGGAAAGTTAGAGTTGCTTTAAAAGTACCATAAGTCAGGAAGAAAATGATGATGATGGGGATGGTGAATATATGGAGATGATTATATTTGTTAAGAAATTTAAGAAATTCTTAAAGATGGATAAGGGCACATTATCTCAATTAAGCAAGGTTGAAAAAGTTGTATGCTATAATTGTAACAAACCAAGCTATGTCAAGTATGATTGCATTTTGTTAAAGAAGAAGAAGAAAGAGAAAAAGAAAACATTTTATAGCAACTTGAAGTGATAGTGACTCTTCCAATAATGATGACTCCAAAGAAAACCAAATTAACAACCTTTGCTTCATGGCTCTTGATGAGCCCAAGGTAACCTTGAACTCCTCAAATTTAAATTTCTATATATTTGATGAGTTACAAGATGCATTTGATGATCTTGTAGTTGAGTTTAAAGAAATAAACTTTAAATATAAGAAAATGATTTCAAAATTAAAATTTGAAAATGATTTACTATTGGAATCAAAGCTTGTTTTATTGAATGAAAATAAAGATTTAAAAAAATGATTTTATTGATTTCAAGTTAAGGTGTCATTTTAGAGAAAGTCAACGTTGATTTCAAAAAGAAACTTAAAAGCTTGAAACAAGAAAATAAATTTAGAAAAATTGTTTCAAGTTAATATGACTAAATGCTCACATTGTAATTATCATGTTCATAGTGCATATGCTTGTCTTATTAAAAAAAGGACACAGTTTAAAATTAGGCAAGTATACATTCCTAAGCAAACAAGAGGCTTTAAAACTAAACCTTCAAGGACCCAAAATAATTTAAGTACCAAAATACAAGTGAAAGTTTCTTATAGGTGTGTTGGAGCAATAAGGAGTAACGCAATGTAAATGGATGCTTTAAACACACAAAGAAGTGTAATGGGTAACCTTTAAGTCTTAATCTTGTTTTTATTATATATGGTTATTTATTCATGTTATATGATATATATTTATATATGTACTTTAATAAAAACCTATATTTTTATTATTTTGATGTAAAATGGTTTTAATGAAAATTCATGTTTAGCTTTAAGTGCTTACGAACTTAATTATATATGCATTTGATGATTTGGTGCTTAATGATGATATACTAAATTGATTTTTGAAATGATGTTATGAACCATGAACTCAAGCATGATTTGTGCATAAAATCTTGATTTTGATAAATTTCATGTTTTAAGTTGTTAAAAAGCTTTAATGCGTGATTAAATAGTATGCATATACTTATTGGAGCATTTATAGCATATCTGATATAAATTGATGCCATGAACATGCATTAGCAAATCTTTAACTCTCTTTAATGCTTTAAGTTCAACTATGCTTGCATGAGACTCAAGAGTTTCCTATTTTATGGCTTGAATAAGTTTGGTATATATTGAACATGTTTATGAACTTGTTTATGTTTCTTATTTTAAGATATTTAGTTATATATTGCTTGAACTACAATTGTTTACATTACCAAATATGCAAATTCATTCAAACATTGTTTTAAAATTTGTTTTAATTTAAACTCTTGATCATTTATATAAGTTTCAAATGTTTAAAATCAAAGGTTTGCATTAGAACATCAAATCATGGGTTTTGGAATGTCAAATTATCATATTTTTCTAAGTATTTTCCAAAAAACTTGAAGATTATCTCAATACTTTAAACATTATATCGATATATTATGCTAGAACCCAAGCTGCATCGATACGTTGAATATTGTATTGATACAACATATAGTGTATCGATGCATACCCTTATCATATCAATGCATATGGCCTATTTTGACTAATTTCATGCTGTTTTGTTTTTAAAATGCAAAATTAGTCTCTTTAGGGGTTTTTTTACTAAAAATGCTTCATTCCTAAACCTTAAGCAACATCACTTTATAGCTTATCACATTCTCGGATATCATATTTGATTAATTGATGAGTGTTTTATAAATCAAATGCATGAATTGCTAGATTAATGCTCATATTGCTTCATGATGATCAAGAAAACAAAATTTTCTATGTATAATTGTCTTTGTGCGTTACTGAACATATTTTCTTGCATTATGACAGTTGGCACCATATATGCTTAATGTTTTCCATTTAGTACCAATTGGTATCATTTGTTTCAAAATCTCATTAAGCTTATTGAAATTTTTTTTTAATTTGACAAATTAATGAGCTTATAATTTTTTTTTTGACTCTGGGAACTACTATTGCTTTGCTTTTGCTAAGATGTATTTTTTTAAGCTTTGCAAGGTTCATTGAGATAAAAGCTTTTCATAAAAAGATTAACAGTTATATAAAGAAGCAAACAAAAAATGCAACCTCTTAAAATCAAACCAAAATCGTAAAGGAATACTCAAACTCTTAGACATGATCTTCAAAGTCCAAATATGTATATCTACAATTCTCAGTAAGGTTAAGTTTTCTACTAAACTAATGCTAGTCAATTATTATTCCTTAGCATTAAGATTGGTAAAATGCATGAGTTAATTATATACAATTGCTATCTTTGTATGTAATGTATGTTTGAAATATTTGATAAGAATGAAACTATAAACATAACATTGAGTTGATTATTTTGATATTGTTTGTTCTAACACTTGTTTTTAATAGTTGACATCCTAGGTCCTAATTATGCCTTAACTATTACATCTTTATGCATGTTAATTGATTGAATTATTGCTCAAATGATTTTATTGACATATCATAAATGAGCAAATGATTTTCTAACCTAGAGAATTTTGCTATAATTTTCTTGAATTTTTTTAACTTTCTATATGTTTACTTGAATGATTATGAGTAATATGTATATATACTAAATATTCAACATTTGGTATCAATTATGCATCTAGATAATAATTGGATTAATAGTTCATAATATCTTTTAGCAATTGGTTTGTCTTATCCCTTATAATCTCATATGTGCTTAAATATTTACATAAGTACATAAATTGTAATGAACTACAAATTGCACTTAAATGCATACATTTTCTCAACAATTGGTGTACATGCCCTTAGATAATTCATAAGTGATATATCCTTTTAAAATCTTGTTTGAATTAGTTTCCTATCTTTGAAGTAATCTTTCTTTTTGATAAAACAAAAAGGGAGAGAGATTGGCTTTGAATTAACCTTGGTTTTGA